>JSYX01000035.1:0-105175 GCA_000787465.1 Thermomucor indicae-seudaticae
AAGAAGCCCGCGTAGCTTCGTGGAGCGGGCATTTCTAACGAAATGGTCATCAGCCATGTAGTTCTGAATGTCCTCCAATGGCTTCCCTGAATTTTTGGAACAGGGAGCACAGGTACTTCGCCGAGACGCCAACCTCGCGACCTGTTATTGCTGGACTTGTCCCTGAGATACCTATGGCTAGGTCTAAGACACGAAAATACGCGTGTAGCTTATGAACCTTTCAACCACAGATATATGCACTCTAGTATTTGCTTTGGCATGAGCTTCGTGTTTTCGAAAATCGAGTGCGCGTACAGTCCCTTCGTCTTGTTGCAGGGACAGCAACGCCAGAAAAATCTGCCCTTCCTTTGGGCCTTTCGCATGGGATGCGAGCAGTTGTCACAAGTAACACCTGCTGCAATGACCCCGTTCTCGACGAGCCATTGCAGACAGGATTCGTCATCGGCGTATTGGGCATAGAACTCGCGGTTGGTAAGCGGCAGCATTGTTAAGAGAAGACAATGTAGCTAGTATGGCTGCTGATGTGCCTAAAAAATTTTGTGGAGGCTTCACTTGCCATAGGGCAGCTGTCTGTGAAATGAATTTCGCGCTAAAACGTGTCTCTTTCGACCATGTTGCCGATTTTTGCTTCAGCGCAAAACAGAGGGAAAAACCCAGTATGCTGTCGGTGATCAAAATCGAAACTTGCATTGATGGAACATTTTCTCAGCAACTTTACGCTTGTCTCTCATTAACTCAATTAAAAATGTCGACCAGACCAAAACGTACAGCTGCAGTTGCTGCATTGCAAAGGCTGCACAACCTTAACAAAGGAGTTTACGAGACAGAAGAAGTTACACAGCAGCCAAGGAAACGACGTGTGCACGCTGCGGCAGAGACGGACAACGGCACCGAGTCACAGGAGACACAGACTGTGGTAAAGCGACAGAAAAGAAAGACTAGGCGCAAAATCATTAGGGAGCAAGAAGCAGATGACGTGGACCATGCTATGGCAAGCGACATTTCCGGGCTTCCTAAACCAGAGCTTTCTGTGGAGGTATGGGCCCTCATTCTGGAACAGTTGCCTCCATCGCAGTTGGTCGTGTTTGCGCAAGTTTCACGACCGCTTGCAGCGATCGTAGAGTATCTCCCAGTATGGAGAAATATTGCTGAAAAAGCGAAACTTGGTGAACCGAAACTGCGAGGAAAATGCAAGACGTACTATGCCTTAGTCATCAAAAACAGCAAGAGAATATGCGAGCGCTGCTATGCGTTATGCGACAACAGCGGATCTGGTAGCGCGCTGCCGGTGTACATTGAAGAATATGGCCAGGATATAAACATGTGTATCCAATGCAGAAGACATCACTTTACGTTATTTCCCGAGCCGTACAAGGAGGATCTTACGACTGGCGAAGAAGGCCAAGAGCGTCCACTCAGGATTACCAAAGGTGACGCAGCGGCGCGCTTCAGACTTTCAGAATTCGATCTGGACAGTCTTCCATATTTGGCGGCGCGCAATCCATACTATCGATCAGCAGCTCCCATGCGACTCTACTCTTTGCGAGTTGTGATCGATTGTGCTCGAGAAGTGCACGGAGGCGATGTTGGCATTGTGGCAGCCAAGGCTAAGTTGCACCAGATCCGTCAGCATCGTGCGGAAAGGGAAAGACAGAGGCGGGAGCAGCGCCAACGAGAGCAAGCTGCCAGAAGGGAACAGTTGAATATACGAATGGAAGCAGAGAACATTACAGACCGTTTAGCTCGGCGTGAATGCGAGGCATTCGTCTCTATGGGTGGCGACTTGGAGCAGCTCATCCGCACGATACAAGCACGAGAGCATCGCCGCACCGAACTGGAAGCCGCCCTTGCCAACGTTGGACTTTCTTACCGTGACGACTATGATCTGATCGACTATGTCAATTATGGACTAAAGACCTTGGAACAAGCTGTGGCTACAGAGCAAGCAAAGGAGAGAAGACGCATCGAGCAGCAACAGCGGCGAGAAGAACTGACTGCGCGACTGAACGCCAGAGGATTGCAATTACGAAGCGACTCTGTTCTTTGCACTGGTTATATCGCTACGGGTTCAGGCAACATTGATCAAATTGTCACAATCATGGTCGAGATGGATTGGTACTTCCGCGTAACCACTTACGCGACTCGTTATGGTTACAGCGAACAGAAAAAGCAAGCAGCTCAGAAAGACTTCTTAGAATCTCGATTGCGCCATGGCAACTTTGCCACCAGCTTTGAAAACGACGATGAAAACGTCCGTCCACCGGCTTCTCTCTGGGCACCCTTGAAGCAAAAGATGCCCGAAATCTGGAAAAGCTATGCATCGCGGATGACGTATCGACAAATCGACAAGAATGAAACGCTTCGCAATACACTAGTGGAGGCGTTCAGAAATGGCATAAACTCTGTCAACGACGAAATTATTAGCATGGCAATTGACGCAGCAGTTCAGCTTTCGTTACAAGAGTCGAATATCCAGTACAATGAACGCTTTACCGAAGCATTGCGACAAGTTCTTGGACAAGTAGGATTCAATGCCTATATTGCGGAAAGAAAACAAAAGTTTGGCAATCATGTGATGAATCCAAACACTGGACGAAACCGAAATCACTTCTATTAATTGATTATATCGATACCATTGCTAATGCCTTGCGAAAGAAAAGCAGAAAGTGAATAAAAGTTGCTGTTAGCTCGCGCGCTTTTTGAATGTCTCTGTTATACTGTACGTACTACTGTCAAAGTTCAGAGATAACGCTCTGAAGAGAAGACATTGCAAAATACGGTGGAATCATGTTTATTCTTGTTGGTTCTGGATTGTCTTTAGTTTTGATATACAAAGGCCACTTGATAAACGTACAGTGTCCGTAAAGAAATAAAACGTGTAGGAGAACAGAGGTACCGTCAGGTTACACGGCCCACGGGATGATGTGTTTACTTCTCTTCGTATCGTTATTTTGCTCAACGATACCAGCATAGGGGTTACGTCGAGTGTCACGCTAAGTAAAAAGATACAATGATCTAGCCCAGACCAGGCCCGTCCGACAGGGCTCCGAAGAGAAGCTACGGAGAAAAGCAGGCTATAATGATATGGGGGATAAGATGCGTTTCAACGTCGTTACTCATGTTGACAACATCCTTGCCCGCCTTATGGACCAGCGTTAACAATATCACGCACGCAACGGCCATGGTCTGTCGGAGACTTCTCTGTCTCTCACGGAATGGTGAACGGAATCTACATGATGAACCGAGATGAACACGTTGATGGTGACCTTGCTGAGTTCTCCTAGTCCGCCAAATGTTTTATGCAGTTCCATGAATCAGGGTGGTACCTCATGCCAGTTGTCCCCCTTTGGGAAGTCAGCCAAAACAAATTTTACATGTTTCCAATCTTTCCATGAATCCCATTTTTCCATGAAACCTAGGCCTCAATGGATCTAAAAATGCTGAATTTACCCGGCTTTGGGTACGAAATTTTTTGTATTTTTTTGCCAGATCAGAGACTTTTTTGCAAGCGATTTGAGTACTTTCTCTGCGGTGATTGACGGACTTGCTCTCGAACCGTTTGCTTGGTGCGAGAAAAAAAGAAAGAGCGTGTTGCTTCTTTTTTTAAACCTTGTCCTCTGAAGAAAAGACACGGTGTGTAAATAGAGTGCCACTAAGCTCGTGCCACTCATGTACGTGCTTCAAGTCAGGGGATAATTTAAGCGGGAGCGGGGTGACAACTTGGTGTGACAAGGTTTACTTGTCCCCCTCACGAATCGATCTTTACTGCTATCGCTCGAAGCCGAATCGATTAGACGATCAATCGGAATCAAACCAACGTCATTTAAAGCTATTTGGATAATTCGATTTCAATTGACATTTATACAAGAGAAAGAGAGAGAGGATAAAAGGAAAAAGAAACGAGAATCCCGCGTAAAGGAATAAACCCTGTGGAACTTCTTGATGTGCACGTTTATTGGGCAGCATGTCAAGTTACCTAAAAGGAAAAACCTCGTTCGTGTCCGTTCAACCCAGGGATAGAATATATAAAGGTAAGAGAAAGAGAGGACCATGCGTATACCCAACAACACACTCAACTCCTCTTTTCCTCCACCAGTTTTCTTCTTCTTCTAGCTTCCCAGTCCTTTCCCTATCATGAAGTTCACTCTCTTTGCTGCTGCCACTCTTGCCGTTGCCGGTATGGCCTCTGCTGCCTGCGAACAGACCTACACTGTTGCCCAGGGTGACACTTGCTACTCCATTGCTCAAAAGTTCGGCCTGGAAACCGCTGCCCTTCAAGTGAACAACAAGAACTTGATCAACTGCGACGATCTTCAGGTCGGCCAGCAAATCTGCGTCAAGGCTCCCAAGACCCATGCCAAGCGCTGCCTCGCTGAAAAGAAGAAGAAGGTTGCTGCTGCCGCCGCTGCTGCTCCCTCTACCTCCTCCTCCGCTGCTGCTTCTGTGAACACTTCTGGCAAGCCTTCCGCCGCTGCTGTCCCTGCTGCCGAAAGCGCTGCTCTGCACAAGGCTAACCACATTGTCCCCAACTGCAAGTGGTTCTACACCATCACCGCGGCCGACAACGGTTGCGATGACGTTGCTGCCAAGAACGGTATCACCACCGAGCAATTCTACGCATGGAACGCTGGTCTCCACCACGCTGGTGACCACATCTGCGACAACCTCGACACCGGCAAGGCCTACTGCGTTGGTGTTTAATTTACTCCCCCTTTATCACAACTCAAATAAAGACTTAACTTAATTGTGTGCAGTAAACAGAACTCTCTTGGTCTTTTTCTTTAAACATTCTATTGGTCTATTTAATCGCGGCAAAGGAGAGGATAGAAAGAAAAGGGGACAAACAGGAGGGAATCAGAAGGATAATAATAGTAGAGATTAATAATAATCTAGATGTAAGAGATCACAGTTTCTGGTGGAGCGTCGCCTGGGCAATCCTCAAGGCCATTCGGGTTCTTGCTCTGCCAATTCCAAAGCGATGCACATGTTTCTTCCAGCGTCTTTTCTGCTTTCCAGTTAAGTTCCTTGTTGGCTTTGGACGGGTTCGCAGTAAGGTTGGTGACGTCTCCTGGACGACGATCCACAATCTTGTACGGCAAGTCGCGTCCAACGGCCTTGCTAAATGCGTGCACCATGTCGAGAACGGTGTAGCCATGTCCCGTACCAAGGTTATACTCAACGCAGCCAATATTTTCGTGCAATTTTTCCAATGCAGCCAAGTGTCCCTTTGCTAGATCAACCACATTGATATAATCTCTACATCACGAAGGCAATATGGATAAGCTCTTTCCGTCTATTCCCTCTCTGCAACCCTACAAAGACAAACCTGATGCATGTCCCATCCTTGGTCTCATAATCATTGCCAAATACAGACAGGTATTCGCGCTTGCCAACAGCCACTTGAGCCAGGAAAGGCATGAGGTTGTTTGGAATACCAAGCGGGTTTTCACCCAAGATGCCAGATGGATGTGCGCCAGCTGGGTTGAAGTAACGAAGCAGAGCGGCGTTCCAATCCTTTTCGGCTGTACAGAGATCACGAATGATGTGCTCAATGAATTGCTTGGTACGGCCATAAGGATTCGTGGCCCCCTAAGATACATATCCATTTGTCAGAAGGAACTTTTCCTCTCTTCCTCCTCCGTTTACGACGATAATAGACTTACCGTAGGCAGCGTTTCGGGAATAGGAATCACAGCAGGATCACCATACACGGTAGCCGAAGACGAAAACACGATATTCTTGACCCCAGACTCCTTCATGGCTTGGAGCAGCATCACAGTACCCGTAATATTGTTGTGGTAATAGTCAAGTGGAATCTGCGTTGATTCGCCCACAGCCTTTAATCCAGCAAAGTGGATGACAGCCCAGATGGCGTGCCGAGAAAACACTTCGAGGAGGGCCTTCTTGTCCAAAATGTTGACCTTGTAAAACGTAACCTTCTTGCCCGTAATCTGCTCAATACGACGAATGGCCTCGTACGAAGAATTTGTCAAGTTATCAATCACTACGACATCATGATCCGTGTTCAGGAGCTCAATCACGGTGTGCGAACCTGAACATTCTCCCTAGGTTAACCGCGTTTCTGGGCAATGACCAAAACACGCCTTCAAGGTCTTACCAATATAACCGGCACCACCCGTCACTAATACTGTCTGCTTAGCCATTACGAACAAAGAACAAAGAAGGGGGGAAAATAAGGTTTACAGTCTTTCTCAGCCCACCGCTTTAAATGCTTCGCGCACCCCCCGTTTAGATCCCCGAAAAAAGAAGCGTTACATAAGAGAACTTTACCGCGGACCCGCCCTGTTCTCATCGGGGCATGTTCCGTCCAGCTTATGTAATATAACCTCTTTTCCAAACTTGTCATTTCCAAAACAAAAGGATAACGTTATTACAGCGGACCTCAGGAACCAGCGATAAAACAAAAGCCAGCGCTAAAAATACATCACACAACGAACCGTTGATTTTTTATTGAAGCAAGGACGTCTCGTCGGCCGCCTCTCTCGGTGGGTACGACAATAAACGACGGTCCTTCAGATGGTTCTTCATATGCACGGCGTGGATTGGTCATGGCAAAGGTAGTAGTTATCATGGGCAAAGGGGGATTCTTCTCAACAACTTCCTCGGTCTCTTTTCCACCTCGGAGAGAAGGTGGAAGTGACGATCGATAGTCCTTGTGCATTTGCGCCCTCAAGAATTCTAAACTGGAAGGTTTCCGCCTATTTTCAGCAGCAGCTACCATCTTGACTTCTATAGATTTGCCAGGTGTGTCTTGTTCTTCACCTAGCAGACAAACTTCTTCTCTAGATTGCTGTGTGGTCTCCTCAAGTGCGCGCAGGGTATCTTCGAGCGTACAGCTGATTCCTTCCTCAATCTTTTCCTCATGTGACGGCGTAATACATGTCATTGTAGGCTCTTTCCGCAGCACATGATCAATATCAACTGCTGAAAAGAACGCAACACTCTATATAGGAAGCCAGACTTGTAAGGATAATCCTCATGAAACTTGCCCGCTTTTTATTTTTCTTACCTGTGGTAAGCTCTTGATGCCCAATTTCCAGCTGAACAATGCTCGTGTCCATAGATTTGCAACTTGAAGCGCCAGCGCTGTCCGATGTTGATCTTTTTCTGATGCTAGGTATCGCACTTCGTCATGTACTGATAACATGAACCGAGCGTCGATTTGATAACGGTCAATCAAGTGTGCCATGGATACAATCAAAAGATGGAGATAGTCAACCCCTGAGCTCTGCACGACCCAATTGACCCGCGAAGTCAGAAACTGTGAGCCGGTATATTTTGGTTTCAGAGCGTCTGTAATGGCACAGCCCAACACAGGCGTTCGTGGCTCCTTTGATAATGCAATGTCTTCAAGGGCGTTAAACATGTAACTCTCACTACCGCCGTGCCAAAATATTCGCTCGAACGGGTTCTTTGTCGAATGCTCTTTTTCGCCCTTCGTGCTCGAATAAAGTTCCTGCGCACGCTCTTTGGCCGTTGCTGGATCCATGCCTTGGCTGTACTGTAATAGCAGACTGGTCGCGTATTTGACGCCTGCTCCATAGATTCTTGCATAATTGAAAATCTTGGCCTTATCTCGGCTGATGCCAAGAATATTGGCCGTCTTTGAGTGCAGATCCGTGCCTTCAGACTTGGAGCCTTGCAAAGTCATCCAGCCAAGAGCCGAGGCACCGTGAAAGCCAAACTGCGCGTCGCCAATCACGCTGGAAATCCACAGTTCCTCAGAATCCACGTCGGCTCCGACAATCTTATAACCTTCCGGCGCTTGCACCATGGATTTCAGTTCAGAGCCTATCCGGTTCGCTTTGGCGTTGCTGGCCGTTAACCAAGTCTTTTCAACTGCGCGCCGCGTAATGGTGCCCATCGTTATCATTTGCGGTAATATAATCCCGTTCTTTTTGCCGTCTCCACGCGGCGGTAATCCCATATCTACACATCGGTTGCTGTCCCACACTACAAATTGACCCAGAATACGCTCCCGTGAACTGATCCAATAAGCCGATTTCGCATTCAGTTCCAGGGCTTGTCGCGCCACTTCATATTCCGATGTCAAGACTTTATCTTCAAAAGAGCTAATGTAGCTTTTGGCCAAAGGGTTGCCGCAATTGGCTTGTTCGCCATCCTTGTGAGGTACTTTGAAATACAGATACTCTTCATCTTCAAAAACGGCTTTCTTAGGCTCCAAGCTCTTCACCCCCTCCTTCTCCTCCTCCTCCTCCTCCTCTGGAAGCACCTCCTGTCGCTTCACCTTGTAGCACCAGCCGTGCTTGGGCAAGTAATGAAGAGGGTGGCCGTTCCATTTCAGTCGCAAGAGGAGTGGCGCGATCCGTGAACGGATGGATATCTGAAGCTTGCCCGTTTTGGTGTTATAGGCGTCCTTGTACCATTTGGGCTGCCCTTTCAGCTTTCTTTGTCTCGGGTTTACATGCCAGTCCAGCTGGCTTAACCAAGGATCCGTTTGCCATTCTTCTGGACGCCCTACAAGCTCACGTGCCTTGTCTGCCAATTCACACAGCTTGATATCCAACATGGTGCTCAGTTCCTCGTGCTTTTGGGATGAGCGCCGTAAATACTGTTCCCACTTTTCGTTGACTGTCAAAAATGAGTTCCCCATATGCAGCATCCCTGCAAATGAGACTGGATGCGGGCAGTTCTTTCGAAACTTTGGAAACACCACCTTGTATATCTCGTGCGTCATGTACACATCCATTGCGCAATACCGCATCGCTGACTGAAAGTTATCCTGAATATCCTGTAACGTGCCAGACTCAAAATACGATCGCTCTGTCTTGTCCATGTCGATCTTGCAATGGAACTTGGCGACATCCTTCAGGCTGTTTAACGAACTCACGTCAAAGAACTTGGCGGTGTCATCAGCTACTCTGGTACCTTCTGCTGGGGGCGTTCCTTTTCCCTCCTCCACGGCACTCTGTTCCTGGTTCCGCTGTTTGATCCATACTGGTCGCTGCTGCGAGCATAATCCAGATACAGCAATATGAAGACTCATGGTATCCAGAAAGCGAATACCCGACGAGTTCCGACTGTACTCTTCAGCTATTCTCGCTCTGTCGTACCCCACATTGTGACCGACAACGAGGCGTCCAGTGCTTATCCTTCCAAAGGGTATCAGATGGTCTGTATCGTTGCTTTCACCTGAGAGATAGGGTGATGTCCACGAATACCAGGCCTCGGGCGTGGCTGCGACGGCCAAGATCGGAAACTGGCTCGTTTGAACCAAGACCTCGACGTCAAACACAAGTATGTCCTCGGACGGATATGACACAGCACTGCAACCACCATCTTTATCATAACGAGTCCACCCACTCTGTTGGCTCCACAGCATTGGTATTGGCGGCAAATCCGTCTGCGCAAGTCTTTCCGACTTTTCCAGATAGGAACCACACTGCTCAATCCCAATACGCGTAAAGTGTTCCTCAATGTCTCGGCCATAAAGTTTCGGCAGACGCAGTTTAATGGGTGGCTGGATATCTGCCTTCTTGCCCCAGATACCCTGAAGCTTCAGATGCTCCTCTGCTTCCTTCTCGCGCGCTCGAGCGTCCTTTGTCCCCGCATTTTTCCGATATCGTCCAAAGATCTGCTCATGCAATTGCGGTGATAACAATTGAACATTGGCTGGATTCGTAACAACTGTATATATATTTCAATGGGGGCTACTTCAGCGAAAACGTCAAGAGCACCCATGAAGTTCTCTCCAATTACCGTCTTGTTCTACTTGAGCTTTCCTTTTACTTGCGGTCGAGCAGAAAGTTCGCTGACATAAAGTCAAAGTCGATAAATGCCGGTGAATCTTGTTAACGTAGAGAATTCGTTTGTCGCCACAAATGTGTAGTCTAATCGTTGCTGCCATTGCATGCTCCGCTCTTCAATTTTTTTTGTGAATCGTTAAAGGAAAAGAGTAAAGCGCATTGCAACAGTTCATTGTCCGATCAGGAAGCCACAAAACATGAACAGCGTCCCGCGTCCCGTGTCCCGCCACAATTTGCCCCCTCATCACAAGCTCTCGTGAGCCCATATCTCTGCGACATATGAAGAATACAGTTTATTCAAACATAGTATTTTGTGGTCTGTCTCAGTTATCAGCAAGATCGGGCGCTGCAAATTCGAAGCCATGGCATCCGAAATACAACTGTTTGTTTAATTATGTCAACTACATCATTTCTAGGGAATCCTGTCGATGATGTTAATAGTAGTATACCAACGCGTGTTGCATGTTATCTTCGGGAGCTGCATCAACGCCTGTTTATTACGATTTTAGAGCACACGACCGAGAGATGTAAGCGTTTTGAAGTAGCTGCAATGCGAAGGCTTGTAGCATGGGCCACAGATACTTGCGCAGCGGTCTCTTGTTGCATCAATTGGTCAATTGGCTCGGTCTGTAGGCCATACTGCTTGTTGGTATCGGGGGTTTTCCTGTGCCTGGAGTTGATACATAACCGTTGGGCTTCTGAACTCAAGCCTATAGATACGTAACGCAACTGTCAGCCACGATTTCGCTGTTAAAATTAGCATGTTGCACAAAAGGGGCGAAAAGAGCACAAACAGCAAGCTCTTTTTTTGTTGCCTTGAAAACACGCATTCATCTTGTTCATTTTTCACTCATGTTTTTCCCTCTCTATTAGTGCCTAATAGTTACATAGATAATTACAAAGTTCCTTTTAATCATGCTCAGCAAACGTTCTCTTGTCCCAGTCATTGTTGCATTCTGTCTTGTTTCGTTTTTATTCATTGCCAAGCAAGTTACAATCACATCGCCACCATCATCGTCCCCAGCATCATTTATAGATGAAGAAGAAGCACCAGCGTCATTTGAGAAACACCAAGTAACGGAAAAAGACGAAGCTTTAGGAAATGAAGCTGTTCCCTGTGTCGATTGTCACGAGCGAAAACATAATCCACCTTTCACGATCGTGACGGCTGCTAGCGCCAACCACTTTTGTGCACTCGAAAGCATGCTATACACGCTTCAAGAGGTGAAAAAATACGTGGCTGCCAACGAATTCCCGCGGCTTGTCGTTTATGATCTCGGCACGACGGACGCACAAAAGGAAATCATGACCAACTTGCACGAACACGGCTTCTTTGATGAACGCGTCGAGTTTGATTACGACGCCTATCCGAGCTTTTGGAACATCCGAGTGAATCGCGGCGAGTATGCATGGAAGACGGGCATTGTTAAAGAAGTCCAGGTGCGGTACGGCGGTGTGATCGTGTGGCTGGATACGGGCGACGTGCCGAACGCCATGTTTTTACGCATGATACCCAGCTACATTCGGCGCCATGGCGGATTCTGGTCACCGCGGAGCACAGGTCTGGTCGGATCATCCAAGTTGAACCATCTGGGCATGTTCAAGTACTTTGGTGCAAGGCGAAAAGATTATGAAATGTTTGAAAACTGTAATGGAGCGGCGCTCGGCTTCGATGCAGATGATCCGCGTGTCGTTCAACAATTGATTGACCCTTGGTATCAGTGCGGTCTTGATCAACGATGTATTGCACCCAAGGGATCGTCCCGTGAAAACCATCGTCAGGATCAGTCGGCAATCACTCTCTTGGCTGTCCGTGCTGGTTATCGATGTGTAGAATACCCCGAGTTCCATGGAGTCACCATTCATCAAGACGACTACTGCCATCAACGCCTCACTGCTCTAGATAACTATGGTGTTCTTTTACACCCATCATCCATCGGTACGTACTTACTGATAATATATACTACCGGGATTTTCCCCGAGATGATTACTCAACCCTAGTTCTAGATTTATAGTAATCATATGTGCTGGTCACACTCAAATAAAGTATATTAATCAGTACATTTTGCACAGAATGGTGGTCCCGGTTATGTGGCCCATGTAATTCAGGGGCGCTTGAGTGGCAAGTCAGAAGAAACTTCACACGCTATGACTTCATGCACGCCACGCCTTCTTGCTGGTTTTTCCATGCAAAACTCAATCCTGTTCAATGCAGAATTACTCTGTGCAAAAACCAAGTGTAAAAATATCGCAGATACGGTATATGATCGATCGATCGATAGATAGATAATAGTAAACACAAAACCAATCAAAAATACCGTATACCAATCGATCTAGACTCTACGAGCAATAGCTCAAAGCGGAGTTGTCCTTTCCAGAACGACAAGATGATTTCACCTGATCCTCATTGGCATCCTTTCTCATCCCTTCCATTTTCACTTCTTTTTCTTCGCTTACTTTTGTCGTATTGATATCATGTCTTCCTCCATGGAAACTATCGCCGCTCCTGTGAATGGTCCTCGACACAAGGGGTTATCTCGATTACTGCCATGGCAGCGCTCCAGCAAGACGGCCCCGTTGGATGCACCTCGGGAGAAACCCAAGATGTTTATCCAAACCTATCCTTTTAGTGCGTCCAAACAAGAGATTGACTCAAAGAAGAAAGCCATGACGGTCCCTCTTCGGGAAACCGCCAAGGGTGAAGTCTACAAGCTTTCTACTATCAATGACTCGGGAGTCTTCATGCCGCCGTCACCTTGTGAAGATAGCAAGCGTGATCATTGGCTTGACATTGATCAGGAAGAACTTGTTTTCCGTTTGCCAAGCCCGGATTGCCTTACAACTCATTCTGGAGGAGCCCACAGTTTCTTTACCCCCTCTGCAACCATCAAGTTATGAACAAATTCCTTAGCAAATGCAAAAACGCATACATATATAGTATACACATAATCCGGTGTACAGTCTCAGCTTACCATTTAGTTCTTAATCCTCCCTCCCACTCATAGTTCTGATGTTACTGTCGTTCTAATTGTTTTACTAAAATAATTGTTTTTTTCTCTTTTTCTGACGTCTTTGTTGTTCCAGTATTTCTTCTAACTCTCGCCGACGTCGTTCTTCATCATCTTCATTCTTGTCAACCCTTATTTAGTGGATAGACCAGGCAAAATATAAGGCAAAGTATAATACTTTACCCGTTGACTGAGCGGAGTCGACTGTGTAACAGGCTGTGATACAGGACTAGCCGTTCTCTCGCGAAAAGATGCTGCAATACCATTAGGAAAACATCGATCTACAATGGATGTTTTCGTTTTTCTTACCTTCGTCATCCGAAGTTTGATACTGCGAAAGAACATTGCGAGCTTTATTGACTTGGACCAGCCAATCATTGTTCAAAGGATGTCGTAAAGTTGCACTGGCCACCTTGCAAAACATTGGTTAATTGAGCCGGCTTTCTTATTACCCGCGGAGTAAGACAACGACATCCATGTTACCTTTTCAAGCTGATCTTCTGTTCTTTATATCAATTTATGTTGAAACGATATGTCACCAGTAAATTCTTGTTATTACCTGCAATGGATGGTTCTGGCATCGCCGCTTGTACAGCGGTCAATAAAGGAAGTGTAAAATGCTCGTACAAAATAGTAGGCCCGTCCACTTGTCCAGCAGGGACTTTACTGGGGAGTTGTTCACACTCAAACATCCACGTCATCGCCGCGAATCCTCTTGGCTGTTTACAACGAATATGTAATTGCTACGAAAAGTCTCAATGAGTTGCTTTCTTTTACAAGGGATCGCGTCCTCCTTTCGGCTTTACATCGTCAGGAGCGATGACGAATTCGCATTGATCCCAGTCTTGTACAAATGCCTCTAACGCCTCTAGCAACGTTTTCTTTTGTTCCGTTGTTTCCAACAGTAAACGATGTCGTTTTGCTTTCTCATCGAGGGTTGATGGTGGAGCACTGTCACCCCAGACATGCTTTAAATTGGTCACGAGCAAGCTGTAATCGCCACTGCCAAAACGCGATTTAACATAATACGTGTCGTGTCTTGTCCGAACGCTTTGCCACGGTATCCTGAGCAAGTCTAAATGGTCTTGGAGGGGAAACATTTTTAATGCAAGTATGGGTGCGGAGAAAATTTTATCCTTTTACTTTTGGCCGCTGGCGATCTTTAATGAAAAGTCTACATGGGGAACTCCCTGCGTAACTGTGCTCATGCTCAGAATATCAATATCTAAGGAAAAAGCGCGCCCGCGCGGATGCCCCGTCAGACAAGCTTTCGGTTATTGCAGTGCCGAATAAAACGCATATTTACTTACCATCGCAAAAGTAGTTTGCGCACGTTTCGTAAGTGATACCGCCACTGCTCTCAATCAAAAAGTGGCGAACACCCTTGGCGGCCCAGCGCTCCTTGATACTTTTTGCAGCTGCTTTCAAAGCGTCGCAGCCAAAGTTGTCCAGCATCACCACATCCGCACCGGCAGCAATGGCTTCATCAGCCTCTTCTTCACTCTGGCATTCGACCTCAATCTTGAGAGCGAAACCGCAAACGCGTCTTGCGTTTTGTACCGCCTTTGTAATAGAGCCTATAAAAATCATGCTTAGGCATTCTCATTCCATAGATACTGCCTTAGCAAGGTGTGTGTCCTACCAGAGCTCCATATATGATTGTCCTTCAGCATAACCATGGACGACAGATCCATGCGATGCGTATCCAGACCGCCGACGAGGACACCGTACTTCTCGACTAGTCGGAAACCTGATCCCAATCATAACACAATATGAGGGAAAACAAATCAAAGGGAGGCGAATGAGAGCGTTTTACCCGGCGTTGTCTTTCGCGTGGCCGCAATGACTCCTTTGAAACCTTTGGCTTTCTGTAACTCTGATACCAAACGGCATCTACTCTCTGTTGTAAGCTGATCCGTGGATCTTGTCCCCGAATCATGGATGCGCGTACCTCAAGGCAATGCCGCTGCACCGACAAATAATATTCAAGGCTGTGCGTTCACCCAAAAGGATATTCCGTGCTTTACCGTACACACGGGCGACCTCTTGTTTTCCGTTTGGCTTGAGATATTCGCCTTCCTTGACTGACCATTCCACTCTGTAAATAACGCAAAAGTTAATCAAGGACTACCCATTTTTCTTTTTTCCTTCAGGTACCGGCAGTCCAATTGGCGAAACACTTCGTTAAAGAAAGGGACGCCTGCCAAAACACCTTCGGCTTTACAAAAGAGTATGGCTTCTTGGTCTTCCTCACCGACGACATAACCGCCATAGTCGAACGAGGGCACGTCTTCTTGCAGCCACTGGCTGACTAGGGCCTTGTAGTTGGTCGAAAGCAAATGACTATAGTCCGTCATTAAGAATTACGCAAGGAGTTACGTCAAAAGAAGAAAAGAGCCCATGTTCAATTGGGCACACGCACACATTTTTCAACAACAGTCCGAAGTTTCACCAAAGATGGGTGACACATCCAGAAACAGAAAGCAACAGGTAAACCTGTCCGTTTCTTGTGCTCCCCGCTTCGCCAAGTTAACTTCTTTTCTTCTCTTTTTTTTTTTTTTTTTTTCATCTTTTATTCTTCTTTCTCTTGCTGTTTTTTCCCGAGGAAAATCGCACACAACCCTTGCCTTTCATTTATATCTGGCCAACGAACTCTATTCCTTTGCACGTCATCATTCCATTGATGCACCAATGACTTCTCCGAGTCCTGATTACCACAACGTGATCCAGGTTCTTCAGCAGCAGATTGAACAGGCTGAAAACGACAAGATTGTCGTAAGCGTCGTTTTCCCTTTTCTTTCTTACGTTGGCGGGAACTCTGTTTTGTCGCTCATCAAAAAAGGGGGTTTTCTACTAGTTGAGGGGACAAGTGGACGAACTTAAAGAACAACAACGTCAAGCCAATAATGATGCAGAGTATCTTCGAAAGGCAAGAGGAAAAGGCTACTTGATTGGTATAACAGGAAGATAACGGGAAACTCGATTAGAAAGTAGCGGCTTTACAGCAAGAAAATACGACTTATAGCAATACTCAGGCTCGACTCGAGACGCAGCTTTATGCCCAAGAGCAAGAGATTGTGAAGATGCGTAAAGAAATTCATCAGCTTACGAAAGCAAAGAACGACATCGAGAAAAAACGTGCTGCTGATGTAAGGCTTTTATCTCTTCCCTTTTGTTCTATCTTTCTCTTTATTGCTTATATTTAAGGACTGACTAACCACAAGTTAGCTTCAAGACTATGAAAATGACCGAATACGGTGGCAGCAGAGGGAGGCCGACTTGTTCAATCAGGTGCGCACACTGAGTGCCTCTCATGGGGAACCGCGGACCCCACGTACGCCCAGACGTCGTAGCATTACGGCTTCAACTCTTGGTGCAACCAGCATGAGCCCATTTACCAATTACCCATTGAGTAACATTGGTAAGTAAAAGAACGGGTAAGGGTCGGGGAGCTTTTTTACTGAGTCTACAGGTTAGGTGAGGATGCAGGACAGGAAGACAGCCAGACACCCAACGGTGTAGAAGTCAGTGCACCCAAACTCGCAGCCATTGATTCATCTTATGCTCGAGAAGCCAAGATTGCACAACGTACAATCAGGGCGCAGGATAAGCTGATTGCAGACCTAAAGAACGAAATTGAAAAGCAAAAGTCGATTATACAGGAGCAGCAGACTGAAAACCAGCAGCAGTCATTACGGATGGAACATCTGGAACATGAGATCGCCAATATCAAACAGGTCAATCGATCATTGATGGAAGACAATGAAAGCTATCAAATTCTGCTGCACGAGAAGACAATAAGTGGTGAGTTTATGATGAATCCTATCATGCAGGTGTGTTGCCACGTGGGTTGGGAGGCATCGGACCCAGAAAAATATTAAACTCTGTTGCCCCCTTTTTGAAAGGTTGATGAAGCAGGAGAGGAAAACAATAATCATAAACGCCGTAGCCTCAAACCTTCTGTTAGCACCAGCAGTAATGGATTAAACCTTGCCGCTGAATTGAACCTGGCTGCTGTCGGTACCGCGGATTGGGAAGCTAACCAGAAAGCTAGCGAGACCGACAAGACCATCCTCAGTAAGTCGTTTTATTCAGGGGTTTCATTGGGGGCAAATATGAACGTCTGATCGTTTCTATAGAACTTTCGGAGGAAATCAAGGTCTTGCAAGATACCAATCGAGCACTTCAGTTGTACATGAATAAGATTTTGATGAAAATTATTAATAACAAACAATTGGAGGACGTATTGAGCATCGATCAACCAAAGCCACAGCCTCCTCCGTCTCCTCAGAGCAAGCTTGCCGCAGCTGCTGCCAACGAAAACAAGCAACCGCGAGGATCCACCACGGCAGCATCATCTGGACCTGCGCCTAGTCGAACGCTATCAAGTACGTTATTGGGCAAAGCAAATGGTAATCGCCAGAGAAGACGTACCATCTCTTACTGGGGTGGGAACAATAAGACGACAGCAGCAGCAGCAGCAGCAGCAGCAGTCAATGATAATAACGCGGATGATGCCAATAATCGTCGTCATAGCTCAATGATGTCAAAGGAACCTCAGCGACCTCCGGCAGCCGCAACAACCACGACGACGACGAATGGTGGCTGGGCCAAAGCACTTCGTCGAATGAGCATTGGTTGGTCAAGCCGACCTCAGGAAGATACGAGCAGTTGCAGTAGTAATAACAGCAGTGCGATCACTGCAAGTAATTCGGATGACAGTGATGCAACTACGGCCAAGAGTTCCTCAGAGTCAGCTAGGAAATCAGATCCACCAAAGCTGGCAGCTCCCTCTATGAGTAGGTCGACGAGTACCACCTCTTCTTCATTACGTCGAAGTTACGAACTGGCTACCCTACAAGAAGAGTAGGCTCGTTCCTGTACTAAAAAGAAATCCGTACACCCTTGCCTTTCCTTTCTTCCCCTTTTTCCTTCCCATAACCCTTTTTACTTTATATTTTATATGCCCTGTTCTTCCTTCTTTTTTTCTTCGTGTTCATACCCGAATCTTGTTATTTCTTTTTACCAACCTTGTTCAGAGATATCAATTGCCAGATTATATTCAAACGTTTGACATTCAACTGGCTCTTATGCTACCCGTGATGTTGGAACCAAGAGGATTTACCTTTAGTGTTTTGCGCGTCTAAACGGCCGATATGCCTTTCGGATAATCTGTTAGTGTTGTTGATTTGTCCTTGCTCATAGTCCTGCATGGTCCTTTGCGCAGGAGCTGCGACTTGTCGAGACAGCACAAGCTGATAAACTTTATGCCGCGCTCTACTTCTCTTATTTGCATCCTCAAACGGAATAAAAGCTTGTTCTGCCTTTCTTTGGCTCTTCTCGAGTGTCCTGTCTATCAACATTTGGTTCTGTGGGCTCTTCTCCTCCTTTCTTGCGAGGCACGGTCTTTCTAGGTTTGTGGAGCGTTGCTGCCGAGGCCGCGCTGTATACATATGCTGCAGGGAAATTCATGGAGCTTTCGATATTTCAATGCTCAATAATCTAGACATCGGGCCATCACTAAGATCATGAGCCGCTGTGGAGGCAGAACTTGCGCCCTGGCGATCCGCTGAAAGCGGTCACAGTGGCTCGCCCGGAGCCCTTTATTCGCTGGACCAGGTTATCATTGTTCCTAACTTGTTGAAACACAGCAATGCTTTCGGCACAACCTGCCTATGCCCTGGCTCGGGCAACATTCAAGCGAGCCCAACGTGGTCTTTTTGGCGGCAAGCACATTCAATTCGGCAACAATGTAAAAAGGAGAAAGCATAGTATAGGCATTTGGCACATCCCCCGTCTCACATTGTGAACGGTTATAGAATCCATTCTCAAAGAAAAAGACACGGCGTAATTGGTTACCCAATGTTCAAAACAAAAAGCTGTATTCACAAATTCTTGACAAGCATTTGGAACTTAAAGTGACGACGTCTGTTTTACGTACGATTGACAAAAAGGGCGGTCTAGATCAGTACCTATTGGAAACCCGCGACAAGAACCTATTTAGTGAAAAGGCGCTTCAGTTGAAACAGTTATTACAGCGAGAGCAACAGCGAAAATCGTTATCCGAAGCTTCATCATCATCAACAGCTTCTTCTTCTAATTAGACAGGGAAAGATTAATAAATTCTCTCATCCACAAGGCATTATTCTTTATCAACGCAGTAACGGTACGGATAAATCGGTTGAGGGACATGAAAGGCAACACGGTAAAGTAGAATACCCTTGGACAGCTTTCTTTCTTTTCTTTTTCTTTTTCTTTTGTCTTTCCGAAATCACCGGCTTTTTCCCCTGATGGAACTGCCTCATGTTGGAAAACACTGCAGCTTGAAGACATGTCGCACATTAGGTCTGCAATCAAAATGCAGATTTACAGACAAACTAGAAAAACATAGACTGAATGGACGATGGTGTTAGACTTTTTGCCCATTGTCTGTCCGTTCTGTAAACAGACATTTTGGTAATTGATTAGCACGAAACACCTAACCGGACATAAACTCATGAGGGTGATGGACTTTTAGTGGTCCGCATGGATTACCTGAAGAACACGCATGTCCGGAACGTGCACGCACTGAGAAACAGCTGGTGCGCTGCACAGTCGGCGAGCATATGGTGAAAGCACCCGATGATGGATCACTATCTCTAGAGCAAACGGTACCAAAGCAATGACACATTTTTGTATGGAGGCTAATGATTTAACGACAAGTTGGAGCGCCACCTCAGCTCTGGATGTCGAGACTTTACACTTCCTGTCTCTTCCCGGTCAGCTTCAGCAACGTGTGCCGTTTCTGGGTGCCGTGAGTTGGAGTACCGTCCGTTCGTCGGATCTGTTGAATGTCCCCAGTGCAAGCAACATTTTTGCTTAAAGTACGAGGAATCATACTATGTGTTTGGGGAGTGCAATTCTGAAAAGTAAGTTTGCTTATAATAGGCACCGGCATGCAGCCGACCACCAATGCCCTTCGCTGCAAGTGGATGAGAAGGAAGAAAGACGTATGGCCGCTCAAGAAAAGCTGAGCAAAACATTTAGCCCACCCGCGACAAAACGAGTATCCACTAGTACTATTGCTACTAGAAAACCAACAAAGAGGACTGGAGGCATGGTAGAACTCATGAAGATAAAGTCCAAAGCAAAGGTAAAAGCAATATACGAGAATCTATCATGAAAGTGTTGATTACTTAAAGGGAAAAAATTAAAACTGGGACAGGGTGTGGGATCTGTTCCTCTAGCATCACGGTTATACGTCTATGTTCAGTTTCCAAAAGAATCCGGACACGCTTCGCAACCCATGTTCTTTGACAAGGTATAGTTCGCTGAAATATTTCACTATACGAATTCTAATCATCTTGTTTGTTTGAACAGACTGTTAAAGTGGGCCGTCTACTGGATATGATTGCGGATACATGTCGTGTTCAGAGTGATAATCATCGATTACCTGTCGACGATCCGCAGGTTAGGAGCGTTGTAAAGACGAAAGAAACAGTAAGAAATAATTTGCTAATAGGGCACACAATAGCGATTATGTTTATTTAAATATGATAATAACGGAACCATCATGCTGGAACCGAGTGCGACATTAGAAAATGTTCTGTGCGACATGGACACAATACAATTAGAACGTCTTAGCGCTGTCGCTGAATGAGAAAATAAACATATCGGACGTGATTAGCAAGAAGAAAAGTTGGGAAACAAGTCAGGGGCGAAACTTCCGGGGCATTTCCCAAATAAGCATTGCTCTGCCGGTTTTGGAAGCGTGACTAGTTTAAGTGACAGAAGATCGTAAAACGTATGTAATGCCGAGACTCATCAACCTGAAAGTATGCAAGAAGCATTAGATGTTGCGATAAAAGGGAGATCATAACAACAATACGAGGGGAGATGGATGCTAGGGAGCTACGTCATGAGCAAAAGAAGCAGCGACAGATAGGAAATGCTTAAAATTTTATGGATTTTCCGATAATTTTTCCACGTATTTTACGGGGTTTCAACGCGAGGTTTTGTTCTCAAGAAAAATGCAAAAAGATATGTTGAAAATGTTAAAAACGTAATAATGGTTGTGTTGCTATTTTTAATTTTACGCAATTTGCTTAAAAGACACAACGCAAGTAAATTGGACGTCTTGTCAACTAAAGGTTTACTTTTGAACATTGCAGTCGTCCCCCCTTTTTTCCAGGTCGAAAATTTACTAGATGGCCGGAAAAGTCTGAAGGCGGAAAAAAGCGAGATGATTACATAGTATGTAAAAGACGCTTTCGTCAACTTCATAGACATTCCACCGCGAAAGGGGTAATGGAAAACTCGAGAAAGTACACAGATAGAATCCGTAAAAAAGATCTTGAACATTCGATGATTCTTGAATAGCCTAACTAAATATGCGAAAATAGGAAATTTATGTTAAGTTGACTGAGAAACGGATACATCTTACACATAGATGTGCTACAAGCTGTGAAATGGGCACCCGCAGAATGGGGAAAGTTGAAGCCAGAAATTGTTGTCAATTGTTTTCCTCGGATCATGCATCACGATGTAGGACCACCTGTATTTCAAAATTTAACAAATAAGCTTAAGGTGCAGGAGAACGTCAGATGTCGTATAGTGGAAATCTATCGAGATGCCGCATCAGAAATACCCTTGGGCATGTACCCATCCAAAAGAGCGCAACGCTGTACATCCATCAGCCACAATTGATGGCGTAGTCAATTCCATACTGAATCGGAAGGAAGACGAATCTTCTGACCGTAACGAAAACAGCGAGGAAAAGCATAATGAGGAAGCAAATACTGTCGTTCCCAGCGCCCATTGACATTGTCAGAGAAGCTTTCCTATGTGGACAAAGTCATGGATTTCATTTACGAAGAGAAGTATGGTGATATTAAGGATAGGCTCAGAAAAGTTAGACGGGAAATACTGTTAGCGAAGAGGTCGAAGCAGCCGACTTCGACCCAATACTTTGTAAAAGCATAGCTTCGTTTTGCTGTGTTTAGTAACCCCGATAAAATTCCCGGGTCTAGAAAAGAACGCAAAACTGAAAAACCTGAGGGCTGGAAGAAGTTTATAAGCGTTTTGCGGATTTCCAGAAAATGAACGGAAAAGTCGAGGGCGGAAAAAAACCGGGGTGGAAAAAAGCGGGGGACAACTGTATGCCAAAAAAGGGAATATATCTGTTCTATGTACCAACTTCTCGAAAATTTAAAAGTTGCTGAATAGCGCGAAATGGATCCATTTTACCTTTCCTTTGGGCTTCAATACAGATATGTCCTCGGAAAAATCAAGAAATTCGTCGTTGGTGGATTAAAAAACGTGTTTTACGAAAGTCAAAAGGATCATTGAGTGGTCCACAAGCCGAGACTGACACAAACACGCAATCTGCTTGTCTTCTTTGGAAGCATCACGCAGAACTCTTGAATTCTATTCGCCAAATTTTTTGACAAATTTGTTGGTATATTTTCTCCTTGGACGAAAATCTATGAGCAAGACCCGTCTAGAGCCCGTTTTCTGCCTGCGCCACGAATCGCATTTTCGTACTATATTTTTCAGGGCAAATCTTCCTGACAAATTCTTAGGGAAAATATCAGCATACTTTGAGCTCTGTAGGGCTCCAACCGGAGTTCTGGCCCCTGGTTCTGATCTGGTCTTTGAAACCTCGAGATGTGGTGAAAGAATGCGTTGGTCGTGTGTTTATAGAATGATGATTGGGAAAAGGGACAAGACGGCACCAACAACATGTTTATTAAGAGAAGAAAAGCAAAAAGCCTTCCTCTGCAAATTCACAGCAAGAAACCTGAGCAAACCAGAGCTGTGTCAAAGAGGCACGTGACCGATTTAAAGATAAGGAGTCACTATTGCCAAAATTTCAGGGGCTCATTTTTAATGACATGTGACTTTTATTTTTGTTTCAAGCTGTCCCAAGTTGCTTCCGCACAGGGGCTGTCGGCTTAGTGTGGTTTTAATGTAGCAGAAAAATATTATGCTTTCGTAATGAGCAGTGCATGGAAATGAGCAAGAGGGGTATGTCGCATCATTCGGAATGATGTACATATGATTTGTTACCAGAAGGTGGTTACCTATCCTGTAACGCGAGTAGATGACATGTGCACTTTAGATGCAAGCCGTAAACAGAAGAATGCGTATATGTTGAAGTATCACGGGTGTAGAGATCCATACGTTCTCCTAACGCACCCAATCGCATTTACAGGCCGTTCCCTGTGTGCAGCAAGGATTTAGCGTAACGAGAATGTTTCATTTGAGCCCGCTAAAAAGTGACATTTAACATCATAATCAGGAAACAGATCGCTTTGGCAAAAGGATAATTACCTCAAATAGCCACATTGCAAACCCTTCATAACGCCTATGCACCCGCATACTGGTACCTTGTATAAACTTTTTTCCGCTTCCAAAGCGAGCTTTGTGTGCCATATACCAATAGTCATAGATGACTTTTTTATGCGACAGTACCCAAAAATAAAAGACATTGGTGGCAGAAAACAGCGTAGGCCCAATGAGAAGAAAGGTCTTATGCTTCGTCCATCAGCTGTTCACTCTGACCAATCGGAGTTCATTTGGCATGACCATCGCGGCAGCGGACGTTTAAAACGTCCACAAGTTGCTCGACTTCTTAATTTGCTCCACTTTTCTTGCCAACCTGCAATGTCTAGTTCGTACACACGTTCTCGATCACCCGTTCGACGCAGCGAAACAGCTGACAAGGATCGGTATTATGATAGACGTGAATACAGCGATCGACGACATGAAGATCGCCGTGACCGATCTCGACGGGACTATGAAGACAGCGGAAGGTCCGGCCGCCGCAGTTCTGAAAGTCCTGAAAGATCTGACAGAAAGCCACGAGACAGTTCCAAAGACAAGGATATCAACAATAATGACAGCAGCAGCGGCGGCAGCAGCAATGTCAATGGTGCTCCTGAACAGAAAAAGAAACGAGTACCCATTTCGATTGAAGAACTGATTCAAAAGAAAGAGCAAGAAAAGAATGCTACCATTAAAGTGAGTCCTGATTGACCGGGAAGAAACATGTAAGGCTGTAACTAACGCAGAGAAATATGTAGCCCAAGTTCTTAACAAAGGAAGAACGCGAGAGACTGGCTTTAGAGCGGAGGCAGAAAGAGGTCGAAGAGCAACGAAGACGGCAAGAAGAAGAAAGGAGAGCCCGGGAAGCCTTTAACTATAAAGCCGAGGATGAATATCGCAAGATGATGCAGGAACAACGTCACGATCGTCACGGCGACAGACGGTATGAATCTTCTTCACGCAGAGAGGATAGGAGACGCGAGCGTGAACCTACGCCAGACCGCGAAGATCCTGAGACAGGTCTGAATGAGAAAGAAAAACAGGCTATTCGGGTATGTATAGAGCGGGAGTCTTTCAACTTTTCCATGGCATCGTTAATTCATTTTGGGGTGTTTCATCAGGAACGATACTTTGGTGGTGAGCGCAAAAAGAGAAAGATCAGACGCATGAACGAGCGAAAATTCGTATTCGACTGGGATGCTTCGGAAGACACATCCTACGACTTTAACCCGCTTTACGCGAATCGACACAGCGCACAAATGTTTGGACGTGGACATATCGCAGGTGTAGACATCAAGGAGCAAAAGAAACAGAGATCAGAATTCTATAATCGACTCTTGAGAGAGCGTCAGACAGCCGAAGAAAAGGAGAGAGCGCTGGAACTCATGGAGCTGGATCGAAAGAAGGAAGCCAAGATGATGTGGGATGACAGACATTGGACCGAAAAACCACTGGAAGAAATGACGGAAAGAGACTGGCGTATCTTCAAGGAAGATTTCAACATTTCTACCAAAGGTGGCAATATTCCACGACCAATTCGTTCATGGGCTGAGTCTAGCTTACCAAAGAAAGTTTTGGATATCATTGACAAAGTTGGTTACAAGGAGCCGACGCCGATTCAACGACAGGCCATTCCCATTGGTATCCAGAATCGCGACATTATCGGTATCGCAGAAACTGGTTCCGGTAAAACGGCATCCTTTATCATCCCATTGCTGGTGTATATCTCGGATTTGCCGAAATTGAACGAAGAGAACATGGCAGACGGTCCGTATGCATTGATTCTGGCGCCTACACGTGAACTGGCGCAGCAGATCGAACAAGAAGCTTTAAAGTTCGCCACCCCAATGGGGTTTAACTGTGTCTCGATTGTTGGTGGTGTAAGTATTAATGGCCTATCGTGAAACGATCTTCTGGAAACTTATCGAGATCGTTATGTAGCACGCAATCGAGGAGCAATCGTTCAACCTACGAAATGGTGCAGAGATTATTATTGCTACACCGGGTCGTCTAAAGGATTGTTTGGATCGACGTGTGCTCGTATTGAATCAATGTACATATGTTGTCATGGATGAAGCCGACCGTATGATCGATATGGGTTTCGAGGCTGACGTCAACTTCATTCTGGATGCGCTGCCAGTATCGAACGTGAAACCGGAGGGTGAAGACAACAAAGAAGAGACGGAAACAACAGATGGGCGGAAGTATCGTCAGACAACCATGTTTTCAGCGACGATGCCTCCGGCAGTCGAACGATTAGCAAAGAAATATCTGCGCAGACCTGCCGTGGTAACGATCGGTCAAGCAGGTCAGGCTGTCGAGACTGTCGAGCAGCGCGTCGAGATGATTAATGACGAGAATAAGAAAAAGTAAGTTTTTCCGTTTGTATTCGTGAAATTATAATGGACAGTCTACTGACCTGGCCACATCTTTTTAAGGAACCGTCTGCTCGAGATCCTCAACTCTGGTATTTACGATCCGCCTATTATTATTTTCGTCAATCAAAAGAAGGGTGTGGATATTTTGGCAAAGGCTCTCAACAAGTTGGGATTCCACGCCGTCACTCTGCACGGTGGCAAGTCGCAGGAGCAAAGGTACGCGATCCATTACCAAAGGAGATCTTCCACTGCAACAGCTAACAACGTACCTTTCTTTTTTTAGAGAGTCTGCTTTATCCCAACTCAAGTCTGGCAATGCAGATGTCCTTGTGGCAACAGATGTAGCCGGTCGCGGTATCGATGTCAAGAACGTTTCCTTGGTTATTAACTACGATATGGCCAAGAGCATTGAAGGTAGGAATCAACCCGCATTTCTTGCTTAGTATGAATATACGCTGATGATGGTTTTTCTTTTCATTTATGCTAGACTATACCCATCGTATTGGTCGTACAGGTCGTGCTGGTAAATCCGGTGTGGCTATAACGTTCTTGTCCAACAGCGATACAGATGTGATGTATGACTTGAAGCAAATGCTTGCCAAGTCACCGCTCTCTAAAGTGCCCCCGGAGCTTGCTCATCACGAGGCAGCACAGACCAAGCCAGGTGTGGCTAAAGCGAAAAAGAAACATGAAGAAACCATTTACCAATAAGACAAGACTTTATACAAATAAAATATCAGGAAGCAGACTACAGGGAACGCGGTGTGTGGATTAATTATACGGGAAGAAGGGGAGAGGGTTTAAAATGGGGCAAGAAGAGGGCTAGTTTTAGGATTGTTCGTCGTCACAGAAATAATCATCTCCAAAGTTAGCAAATTGATACCACATCGAATCGGATACGGGAACGTGAGAATCGTTTGTGGATGGCATTATATCGGACGGCGGAAGTGATGAATCGTCGTCCATCCCAGTAGTTGCATCAGAGTATAAAAGAGACGGTGGCTGCAGGAGTCCCAAATCGCTGACTCCCCAAGACGACAAGGGCATATACGATGAATTATTATCCTCACGATCGCCTGTGGTCCACGGCTCAGACATGACCTGTCTGCAATCAGATTCAAGTTGTGACATGGGTGTGAATTCTTCCCAAACTGGATCCGATTCAAGGTTGGCATTGTTATCAACAGACATGAAGAGACCATCATCGTCTTCTGTAGCAATACCCAAGGGTTGCGAAGAATTTAGCAGTTCTTCGTTGCTGTTCTGCCGCGTCTTTTCGCTTGCAGAGTCATCTTCGTATAACTCATCTTCCTCTTCTTCTTCCTGGGACGACTCGCGCATATTGCAAGAAACGATTTCTTCGTCTTTTAATTGAGTAGTACACTGCGGACATTGATAGTCTTCCATAAGTTCATCTTGACTGATTCCAACACAGGTAGAGTGAAGCCATTTCTTGCACTTGTCGCACTGCACCATAGCATTCTCGGCCACATTGGGTCGATTGCAGACGCACTCAATTTCATCACACGGCTCTTCTTCGCCAGAATCAGTAGTGGCAGGCGGTTGTTGCTGCGGCTCTGTCGTGCTTTCT
Organism: Thermomucor indicae-seudaticae; assembly: GCA_000787465.1. Lineage (NCBI taxonomy): Eukaryota > Fungi > Mucoromycota > Mucoromycetes > Mucorales > Lichtheimiaceae > Thermomucor > Thermomucor indicae-seudaticae. Next base: position 27,071 of record JSYX01000035.1, read on the forward strand.
TCTTGTCGTTGTTCCTCTTGCACAATTTTGCCTTTGCAGCGCGTACGATGATATGCTAGACCGTTGCGGTTCTTGTACCGCTTGGTGCAAGTTTCGCAAATAAATAGTCTAGTACCTGGATCCATATTTCCGAATTAATTAACGAACGAAGCAAACGATAAGATGCAGAAAGGGGCAAGAAATTTTTACCATCTTCTAGTGTGATGGAAGGGACCGGACCGCGAGACTTTTTGTTGCTGTTGTTCTTTCGTTTCCCCAGTGACGCATTATTATTATTGTTATTATTACCTTGCGGTTTCTCACGTTTGACCATACGTGGTCCTTTCTTCTTGGCAGCTGTCCGTTTACGTGGATGAAAGAGATGACGACTGTTACCGACAACCGTCAAGGAGTCAGCAGGGGCGGGTTGGTGGCGTTTGATAGAAAGCCGCACTCTACGGCGTCTTTTGGGCCATAATGGTAGCTCGACGTCATCGTTGCTGTTTGCTCCGAGCACGCGTATCTTTGCTTGGCAAAGGCGTGCTTTGAGAAGGTTGCTAAGGTATTTTATGTTATCATGACTAAGATCACCGAGCATGGGTGGGTGACCTGACCATATGTTGCTGCAGGTCTGATAGAGTCGTGGGTGATGATGATGTTGGTGGCGGCGGCGAGCCATTTGGTGAGAGGAAGCATGAGATAGAACGCGGGGCAGGGCAGGTTTTGTAGGGGAGTCATGAGGAGAAGAAAGAGGTTCAGAGGGATCTATCCGTCGACTCAACAATTTAAGCTGCTCAGCAGATAATCGTCTTTCCTTTGCTCCATCCTTTAGACGACTCAAATTCTTCATGGAAGCGACAGTCTTGTTACCCACACTGGGTCGTTGCCGGGTGCGCTCCACGCGTTGCTTTTGATTTGTGGTTGTGAACGTCTGAGGAACAATAGCAAGCGGTTGAACAGCTGGTGTTGGCTGGTTAGCCGCAACGGATTCTGTTGGACACACGTTCTCATCGTTGATAACAGGAGGAGGAGAGGAGGAGGAGGAAGAGGAGGGAGAAGAAAAGCAAGGTTTTGGTGGAAGAGCCAAAGGATGCTGTTTCTCTGCAACAGTTGGTGAATTGAAAAGCTTCAGCGGCTGTTGTGGTTGCTGCGCAGCGATTCTGTTGTCGAGAGATGACAAGGTACCCGTTCTCCTGTTTTTGACCAACAAAGAAAAGTTTTGTGACATTGTTAAAACCTGGCAGGGACAAGTGCACGCCCTATCTGAGATAAGTATACCGGTCATTCAAGGCTACATTGGAGCGAGATGAGACGTTTTCCATGGCATGCAGCGTGTATGAATGTTCAATGAGGGAAGGAGAAAGAAAGGAAAAAGAAATAGTGGGCCTGTAATTGGTAACGGGCCCTTCCGCCGTCCTGTGTGCACGTCAGCAAATTCCTTGGTGATCCGTGAAACTTAAGGGATTTATCCGTTTAGACTCTGATTTATCGTCAAGCTCTTCAAGCAAGCAGAGATGTCTTAAAGGATTGAACGTCGCTTCACTATCGATCTTGTGTGCTTCTGTCACAGAGTAAAAGGCGTGATGAAATGCTCCCTGCCCTGAGTACACGCCTCCCAAAACCTTAAGGCTAACCGTCACAACACGGACGGGACTCTGGCTATCACCATCGTCTCAGTAAAGCGGTCTCTTCTGGAAGATACGGCTTATACAAAACACATTACCATAGGCCACGGTATGTATGTATACGCCAGATGTCAGGGGACCTGATATTAAGATTGTTGGAAATCAAAAGATTCCGTGGACAACTGCAAGAGCACCTGTTACCCACAGTGCCATTCCATTTCTGTCTTTCGCCTTTACAGGATTCTGCGAAGCTACTTACGCCACGGACTTCATTTACTGTATCTTAATAACTAGATGTCGTAAAAAAGACCCATCTTATGCCAGGGTGTATAGCAGAAGGTTAAAAGTAATTTACCAGTTGGCACATCCCACTCACTATAGGCCGGCAGTCTGTCCGCGCGTATTCAGGTCATATCCTGAATTCACTCCGTTGGAGGAGGACGAAGGTCCTTCTCTGAGATCGCCTAGAGTCAATTCCACGAATTGTGCTCTTGCTGGGTTACTTAAGTAGTCGGCATTGGGCAATCCACGAACACTTGGATTAAAGGCCGTGTCACCAGCTAGGGTCGGTTCGCACGCTTCCCAGATAAAGATGTCCAACATGTCATAGAGTATCATGCGAATATGAGTCAATTGATAGAACACTGAAAGAGAAAGAACATGTCATCACACATTTGGCAGGAAAGTTACCTTTGCCCTTTGAACATACAGAACTCGAGCCTTTTATAATGTAGTGAATGGATCGCGAGAATAGAAGACCTTAGTATTTAAGTGACTATTTATATCGTTCTTGACTTGCCAGCTTCTTCCTTTGGTAAAGTAAAGAATCTTGAGAAAGGAAATAATACCTCGCAACTTGCAAGGCTGATTCTTGTCGATTCTGTGAACAGAATAATCACAACGCTTCAGTGGATGTTCCGATGAAGGTCTTTCTGGTTTAGAAGAGGACCATGCTCGTAGTCCGAAGAGAAGGAGAGACAAAAGGACGAAGCATGTAGGCTACAGCGTGAGTGCCCTCTGCTTAAATACCTTGGCTGAAACAGATTACGTGGCATGATACACGCACTTGGAGCAAACCTTTGAAGGAAAATCGTGATCTGATGTAGCAAGATGACGCGTCCAAGACTGCTAAAAAGACCGGATGCCCCCAGCTTTTATAGCATAAAAATAACGCGTTTAAGCCCGAGTTTGTCATTAAATAAGTCCCTCGAAAGGACAGCACAGTAGCCCTGAAGTTATAGGAAGTTAATGTAAGCAATTCTTTGTGATTTTTTGGCATCTCATGCAGTGTAAACGTAGCATTTTCATACTGTAATGGTGACCAGGGAATATCACTTAAATGCAAACTGTTGCTGTGTAACCTACCAATCCAGCTGCGTGAATGAAAGCACATGGATCAATCAGCGTACCCGTAACAAACAAAAAAAGAATTGTTTGTACGGTTAAAAATGCGACAGTTGCACATTGACCTAATCCTTATATTGACATTCTAATGAGGTCTCCTTATTATTAAAGGAGCTAGCCGAGAAAAATGGACGCGCGGGGACAAGGAATGCACTTTTTTGCCCATTCTCTTTTCTTTCTGTATTAAGCAAAAACACCTCTTTTTGGAACAAGTGCTACGCGCCTTTTGTGTGGTATTCTGCAATCCAACTTTGACGGCGTTTGTCGACCTCACAAGAATAAAGCCCTATTTGAGCGAGTTCGGGTGTTCCTGGGATCAAAGTAGTTCTTGCGGACATGGACAACACTGATGCGACATCGCCCATGTCGCCTTCTACTTCGACTCGTGCCGTACCTGCTACGATGATGACCTCGGCATCGCAGACTGGCATGCCTCGGTCGACGTCAAATCGGTCGTTGCTCTTTCGCGAAACATCTGCTTCTATCAAAGCCACGAGTCTTAGCATGAGTCGTCAGAACACAAACAACAGTGCAGGGATCGTCACCGGTGAACAGCAGGAAGCTCGCAATCTTGGGTCTGATTACCAGGAGACTCAAAAGCGAACGCTTACGAAATGGGTGAACTCTCAACTCAGTAATGTGCACGATCATATTGACCATATCGAGACCGACCTCAGGGACGGCAAACGACTTCTCCGACTCTTGTCAGTGCTCTCAAATGAGCCTGTACCAAAACCAGAGAGGGGCAATATGCGTATACACCAGCTGTCGAATGTCGCACAAGCACTCGACTTTTTATCAAGCCAGTTGCATGAAGACGTTCTACCGGATATCGGCAATGAAGCTATCGTTAACGGCGACCTCAAAAAGACATTGGCCCTCATCTATTTCATAATGATAAAATACCAGATACAACCCATATTGGAGGATAAGGAATTGATGTCGACTTATGTACGTCTTGCCCAAAGAAATGCCAGACGAAACTGCAATCCATTGACTCCATCCGTTTTCATGCTTAGGATACCCTTGGCACGAAATCACAGCAGCCTGCTTTTGCATGGTCAGTGACCGCACCATCCTCGCCCCTACCATCAACAACCGAAAACAGCGGATCTTCAGATTACAACAACAAACAACTCTCGAGTGCCGCCCGAAGAACATCTCGTAGCAAGTCAGTTTCATCGACTGAAAGGATATCAACCGCTACGGAAGCTAAGCTCGCTCTTTTGCATTGGGTACGGTTGCAACTAGAGGATTATGTGAAAGCAAGTATTATTCCAGTGATACAAGATTTTTCTCGATCTTGGAAGACTGGGGCAGCGTTCTGTCTGTTGATCCATCGCCATGATCCTGACTTGATTCCCGAACTCTTTGACACATACTTGCGCTCGTCAGAGTGGAATAAGCAGACATGGCGTAAACTGTTAGAGACGGCATTCAGCATTGCGGATACCAAAATGTCAATACCTAGGTACCTTGAACCAGAAGACCTTTTGGACGTCGATTATCCTCACGAACCAAGTGTCATGATGTATGTGAGCGAATACTATAAAGTTATGTCAGCTGTGCAGCGGTCAGCAACAGAAGACGACAAGGCCGCTCTGGCCACTAAGCGAAATGCTTGTATAACAGCATTGGTGGACTATTTCGGCAAAGAACTAACTGCGGCAAACCTTACAATGACCGCCAGCATTGCACCTACTCCCGAGGAAATCGGTACGCTAGAGACGGTCGAGAATCTTCATGACGCTTTAGATGATACACGGTTCGAAATAAGCGAGACCGAAGAAGTTGACGCGAGAGACTTGAGTATCCACTCGGTCCCCGAGACAGTAAACAGTAGCAGCAATATTGTGGACGATGGCTCTTGTGATAGCGAACTTTTGACAGCAGCACATGCTCTGGAAAACTTCTTGGTTACCAGCAAGGGCATCCTGGAATCAATTTGTCGCGATGAAACTTATACGGTAGCAACCGTCAGTCAACAACTCGTAGCGGTGAACGCCATCAGTGAACAGACAGAGGATTTCGAACCGAAGTTAGTCCGGATACGAAGTCTACGCGATCAATTGAAAAGTGAAGAGATAAAAGAGAATCAGTTTCAGAGCTTTGCAAAAGTGGATGAGTTGGAAGAGAAGTGGAAAGAGCATGTCGAGCACTTAGAGTCAACCCACCAGAGGTTGCTGGCAATACAAGCTGACTTGGCAGAAGGCGAGCAGGACGCTAAACGGTACCGGCAGGCGGCGGCTACCTTGGAGAAAGAAATGATTGCTTTGAGACACTCCATTGACCATACTCACCCAACTGTCACGCGCGAGAGTACCGAAGCTGGGGAAGAATCACACGTTGTATATATTTTGCATCCGCTGGACGGATCTCATCAAGCAGCTGACACTTATGAGCAATCCGTGTCTCAAGTTTCTAAGCAAGTAGAGGAGTTCGAGAACTCAAAATGGAAGCTATTCGAGAGTCTAAAAAACGAACTATGCGAAGCCGCGAAGCGCATTGTTGCAAACCAAGAAAACCGGCTGGTACGGCAACATTCAGACCTTTTGGACGCATTAAGCAACACAAGGAGAAGGTGTGCTCGCTTCAAACGGGGCGTAAGCTTTGCTGAAGTTGCTCGTGCCCTCAATGAAGAGTTGGAAGTTGTTCGCCGCACCATGAACGATACGACGCAGACCATGACAGGCGATGCAATCAATGACATGGAGGCTCGAGTGAATATGGTACATACTACGATTGTTGCATTACAGGAAGAATATCAGGATTTGCTGGATGCACCGACAACGGACGATGCAGAAACAGATATCCATCAGGGGCGGCCTTTTACTCAGCACTTGCAAAAAGTACAGGAGAAGTATGAGATGGTGCGAGACTGGGTGAATCAAGTACGGGTCTGGTTTATCGAAGCAGAGCGCATCCGAAAGTGGATCGATGAGCGTATCGATCTTATTGAGACGAGAAATGAAGCTACAAGCGAGGTCGATCCACTGAGTCCAGAACTTGTCTTGTCCGACGATCAAATAGTGCGTTTGCACGAGGAGCACGAGACGTTGAGGGAAGAAGTTGAGCGGTTTGACGCGGATGATATGACGCGTTTGAGAGCTCATGTCAAAGCACTAACAGTTGCTGAGCGCGAGAAGGACCTGAGTCCAGCTGACACGGCTACTATCGAAATCACGCTGACGACACTTAATATGCTCGGCCATCTTATGCAACTCCTGAGGCATCGGTCAATGATGTTGAATATGCTTCTGTGCCGTATGCAGTGGGAGAATTTGTTTGCCGACGCTGTTGGCTGGGTCGCTGCAACCGACGAGGAGATCACCGAGTTCCTTCACTCTTCGGCGAGATGGAACGAAAAGCAGGAGAGTAACATTGAAGAAATCGTGAACACGTTGGTAGGATTGGAACGCAAGATTGCCGAGTTTGATCAAGGCGCATATTCCAGAGTATTAGAAGCGTATCAGGAAATTGAAGATCTTGAGACACAGGGGCTCAGCAAGAGTAAATATCGTCTATCAGATCATTTGGAGAAGCGAGAGGATGGGTTCGAGAAAGCTTTTGAAGACTTGATGAAGCGATGTGGATTTTGCCGCAAAGTGGTCGAGCAGCATCTGGCTGTTCTGGACGCCGTCAAGCAGTTTCAACAACTACGCGAGCACGGCGAACAATTGCGTGAAACGTTGATCGAGGCAAACGAAAAGCAAGATTCCGTGACCTTTGAGAAAGAACAGATGCATACGGATCGTGTACAGGAGTTCAAGGAAAGGTCGGCATATGTTATCAGTCACTATGCAGCAAATGTACCCTATCCGCAAGTCCCCGAGATGGTCACGGCCATAGGCGCGGGGGATGAGCAAGTCAACCAAGCAGCAAACGAGTCTGTGCGCAGTGCAATAAGCGCCTTTAGTATGTCTCTTGCTCTGATAGCCGATGGTCTGGATCAACTTTTAGCGACTTTTCAACAGGCTTTGTCGCTACAACAGCGCGCAAAGATCGCTTATGACGAAATGTCTCGTGTTATAGCTTGGATGGAGGAACGTATCCGAACCTTCAACAAATCTCACATTGATCTGTTTGCTGAAGATGGAGTACGAGAAATGGATGAAGAGGGTTACCAGCGTCTGGAGAAAGAGAGAGATAGTATAGCAGTACACCTAAGCCAGGTAGAACATGAAGACCTTGCCAGCTTGCTCCAGTACGTTCAGCAACTGGAGGATGATGTCGATGCGTCGAATATGGTCTCTTTCGACAGAGGATCTCTCATCAGCTGTGTTGAAAAGCTTGAAGCTACACATCAGCAACTCCAAGGGCTTCTGGATCAACGTGCACAGGAGCTGAATGCGCTCAAAAAGTTAATGGCATGGCAATCACAGTGGACGAAAACCAACCAATGGATATTGACTATAGCCCGCAAACTATGGGACTTCAGCATAAAGAGGGCGCGTTATGATCCAGCACGCGAGGATGTGGAAAACCCATCTTATGCCGCCGACAGCGAAAATACCCAAATGCTCGCCACGCTGCAAGATCGGGTTACCGAGATTGGCAATCGTCAAATAATACCATTGACCGAGAGCCACGAGGATCTCATAGAGTCTTTACAAAGTCTAGCTCAGGGACCGGACAGTCAACCGCCACAATACGTTATGGACAAGCAGGCGGAACTGGAACAGAAGTATCGAGACCTTCAACATTTGGCGACCTATGCGTCCGAGTTAATGACCCAGCGGTCCACGCTTACAGAGTTTCTTTTGCGAGCCCAGGATGCACAACGTGAAGGAGAAAAAATTAAAGACGGTGTAACAAAGATCACCCGACGGATTATGGAGGGCCAGGAAGCACATCAATACGAGTCGCGTGTAGAAGCATTCTCGCAGGAAATCGACAAGATACGGCAAGAGTGCTGTGATTCTATGATTTTTCCTGTTTATGGCGGTTCAAGTATTCTAAGGTCTCTCCAACCCACTGAAACAGCAAGCTACGCCGCACAGTTGAAAACTCAGGTTCAAAGTCTAATGGACCGTCGGATGGGTGATCTACGAGCTCTACAAAGAACGATCGATCGATTAATGGATGGTTATAAACGAGCCAATCACATGAAGATGCTTCTCAGTCAGTACAACGCTGAAGCTGCAGAATTAAAGAAATGGATCGACGAGCAGATATCAATGCTGAAGCAGCAGCATCTTGACGTTGCGGCTGATACCGACTTCTTCGGAGGAATGACTGATGAGAATATTGACGAATTACACAACAAACGTGTGGACCTGATTAAAAATTTGGAAGAGTTTGAAAACGTCAATGTGAGAACTCTGAACGACAAGATTGGTGAACTCGTGGAAAAGTCCGTGCAAAGCAAAATGAACTCTTTGGATGTTGGGATCGTGGCCCGCAGTCTTGGAGAAGTTGTTACACGGTTGGATCAGCTAAAGGAGGAGCTTAAAGGACATGATACTATGCTTAAAGCCGTATCAGAACGTGTCATCTGGGAACGGAAGCTCCATGAGGGATTGTCCCAGTTAGAGGCAATGAACGAGAAGCTGCGTCAGTTCAATGCCGATAAAAGTCGACTGTTGGCTCAAGACGATTTCAGTTGGCAAGACCTGGAGGCTCTAGAGAAAGAATGGCAAAGCTTAAATGAGCAGAAACAACAGTTTGATGCGCATACTTTTCCAGAAATTCAAGAGGCCTACGATCGATTTGTGGATTATTTTGCGCTGCTGGCTCGCCCAATTGCCACGCCAGATCATATAGAGGCACGTATGGAGTCTTTTGAGCGCGCCGCAAGTAGACTCCAAGAGAACTTGACTGCACCCCTAAAGGAACTCCAGTTCTTGAGGCAGCTTTTAGAACTGGATGAGAAAGTCCAAAAGCTGCTTAAATGGTTCAGCGAACATGAGGCATCTTTAGAAGAGTTTATCGAACATCAAGCACGATGGCGTCCTGACGCAGAGGTAAAAGAAGACGATGAAGTGACTCTCCAAGATGCTTGCTCTTCGTATAATACCGCTTTTGTCGAGCAAGGTGCGAGCGCCAACAAGCTGACAAAGGAAATAAATCAACTGAGCGAGAAGGCCGCACTGCACAGCATTGCGTATCTCTCGGAAGCCTTGTCGAAGCGGGTACAAGACCTGAAAATTGTTCAAGATCGATTACAAGATGATCTACAGTTTGCAAACAAGGTGGTGATGCAGCGCTGTACAATGGCCGCTTTTATGTTGAGAACTGAGCAACTCGAGCAGTCGGCGGAAATGATACGAGAAGAGATTGTAACTTCTCGAGAAGAGCATCAGGATCAGACCAGTCCGTCCTCGTGCAGTCTGCGTTTGGAACGTTTCCGGACGGGCGTCGACGATGTGCGAGAAAGTTTGGCAGCAAGCATACCTTATCCGACCCGTGTCTCTACTGGGGTAGCTTCTCAAAAGTTACTGAAAGACGAGACGACGAACTCGGTGGTTAGGGACACTGTTGATACTCGCATCAATCGCTTGGAGGAGATCTATGCAGATCTGGAAAGACTCCTGGAATCCAAAGAGATCTTGTCACGGCAGAAAATCGCGCTTCAAAACTTCAAGAAAGAAGTAGAAACTTGCTCTGCATGGATCCGCTCGCATCAAGATATACTGAATCAGGCGCTTCAATATAAGGATAGCAAGGACGTACTGAAACTACGAGACGGTGTTCGTCTGGCCGAAAGCATTGAAACTGCTATGACGGCAAAAGATAGCCCACTTGTTATCTTAGAAAGGACCCATGAAAGGTGCCTGCAGATATTCCGTGGCGAAATCTCAGACGAAACAGTTGAGGCGTCCAGACAGTTTTGCAAGGACCAATGGGAGGATCTGGCACGGTGCGCTGCAGATTGTAAACGCATATTGAATGATGCTCTGCTACCAGCAGAAATCGAGCTTCGCGCAGGAAAACTACTAGCGGCTTTCCAGGATCTGAAAAGCAAGCTGGATATATTGGATGCATTTGAAGTTACGGACGAGCAGATCAGCGAGTGGCAAAAGGAAGTGGATAAAATGGAAGGAGAGTACGGGCAACTCCAGGCTGATGTTATGAAGGTGACATCCAGCAACGCAAAAGAATATCTGGAACGGATAGAAGATAGTGCATGCGACGTGCGGACTAGGCTGGCGTATCTTTATGATGCTGTCAATATGAGCAAGTTACAGAAAACGCATGCCGAAAACGCTGAAGCCGTGCTGGAGCAGATACAAGCCGTGAATGCGATGTTGCATGAGACGATTGAAAAGTACGAGTCCGTTGCGCCTGCAGAGCATATGGACAGTCTGCAGCCTCAGCAACGACACCTACTCGCTATCCACAAAAGCATCAAAGCACAGATTGCGGACATTAAAGAGGCGTATAACGACCTCTGCGCATACTACGAGTTTATTACTGGACAGATCAGCGGGTGTGAGTTTGAGGAGCCAGTGAGATCAAGACAAGCTTCGGCAGAAAACGAGTGGGAGAAGCTCCAGGCATCCAGCAGTAAGCTTTCACAACTACTGGAACGTACGACTGCATGGATGGAGCTTTATGCCAGCTTGAAGCAACTTCACGAAGACTTGCGACAGATCGAAACTGCTCTGGAAAGTGAGCGCGTGGAGAATGATGAAGAACTTCGTGCCATGGAAGCAAAGACGGATACTATCATGCGCACGCTTGAAGACTTGAAAAAGGACGGAGAGAAAATGGAGGATTCTGCAAATCGCGCCATCTTTGAGCAGAGACAAGCTAAAGTCGTTGCCGTTGGCCAAGAGCTTCATGCCAAACTTAAGCAGAAATCATTGTTGCGGAGAAGATCGACTGTATTAAACAGCTTGAATGAGCATTCCAGGCGTATCATTGCGGACTGCGCCGAACAATCGGATCTGATCTATAAACTGGAGTCCAGAAACAATAACGTCATTGCTCAGCAAGGATCAGAGTTCTTGGACGAGGTTGTTGAAAAGGAAAAGACGGTTTTGGATGTTGCACGCAAGAAATATGATTCGTACAAGGACGAATATGAGGGCATCTTTAGCCAGCAATGCCAGGAGCTTGTGGACAATTTGCAAGGTTCCGAGACAGAGGTCGCCCAACTCAAAGACCGTACACAAGAAGCATTGGATAAACTTGGTGACGCTATCCGAGATCATACTGCTTTTATGGAGTATTTGAAGCTCTGCTTGAGACATGCATGTCAAGTATCAGAGATTCGGAAGTCATTGGAAGAAGTGGAGGGAGCTATTTCAAAGACGGGTGATGAAGATGTCGATGCATCCACGGAGCTTGTACGTCGCTGCGAAACACTCGAAGACCATGTACAGAATGCAGGCAAAGCGGCAGCTCGCGCAAAGCAACAAGTGCAAGATGACGGAAAGTGTGGTTTGCAAGCAATATCTTGTGCTATGATGGCTCGGCAACAAGCGATAGAAAAGGATTATGCCAAGCTCCTATCGACGGTCAAAGAATATCAGATTCAGGCAGAGAACGCCAGGCGGTACCGCAGTGCAATGACAAAGGTATGCGATACATTGCGGCATGTTGACGGGCTCAAAGACCGTGCAAAGGCGCTCCAACTGGCACCAGGAAAAAGCATGGTCACGGTTCAGAGACAAGAAATGTATGAGCTGGAGAAAGAAGCAGGGCAAATTTCATGCAAGGATATCGATGACCTGCTTAGTCGTGTTTCTGTTGATACACCACTGCAAAGGAAGCGCCAGGAGCTGGATACCCGCTTGCATGAACTGAAAGACTTGCTGCAATTGAGGCAGGAGGAAGCGGCTGCAGAAGGAAATATAAGCAAGTTTATGTCTATCATTCGTCAATTGGAGGAACAAGCGACGCTGTTGGCGGATGCTGTTGAAAGTGCAGCGCCGCATAATGCAAGTGTTGTGGACGGCAAATTCAGCAAGACAGACTTGCAAGGACTGCTTCGGTCTTTGGTGGCATCGTATAAGCAGTATGAACCTGTCATGACACGGCTAGTGGTTGAGGCCAAGAACGAATCCCAAAAGCACGACGGGGATGAACGCGTTAAGGACATATTATCCAAAACATTGGCACGTTGCAACAAAGTCAAGTCATCAGCGGCTGCTCGAGAGCGCGAGTTACAGACATGTATCAATCAACTGGACCATGAGTTCTTTACCAAACTCGCTATGGCTAAAACAAAGCAGCTTAACCAACGGAACAGAGCAGGTGCTGAAAAACGTCCACCGCTACCAGCATCTGTCCCCATGAGTCAAAGAACTTCTAGCCAGAGCGGCACGGCTATTGGTAACGCCAATATCACGCGACGAACTCGGGCGCCATCTACTACCGGTAACCGGCCTTCCAAGACGCCCGTCCCGTCGCGCACTGCGTCTAAAGCGACACCGTACATCCCCGACCCTAAAAACGAACTGGATGTGGAGCTTGGCCGTATCGTGAACGAAACTCCATATCGGGTAAAGGTTAAAATGGTGCCTGGCGAAGTAGGCAAATATTGGTTTGGAGACGTCAACCCACGACTTGTTTATTGTCGGATCCTCCCTAGCAAGCTTGTGATGGTTCGTGTCGGAGGAGGATGGGTGGAATTATCAAAGTGAGTTTCTTTTCTGCCTTTACTTAAACTGTGCTTGCGCTTATTATTCCTCGTATTGCTTGCTAGGTTTTTGGCGGATCACAAACTTACAGAAGGCAACTTCGTATCTACTGTTAATCAAGGAGAATCACTGCCTGCGTCCACTAGCAGCAGTGGATCGTCGGTTTGCTCAAACCCTTCTTCGCATTTATTAAACTCAACACCGCGTTGCGTATCTCCTTCTGGTCGTGTCACCATCCGCGGAGGAGGGGCAGGAGGAGGCGCCAGTGCCATTGGTAACGAGAGCAGCACCGGTCTGCTAAGTGTCTTACCGACAAGATCATCCAGTAAATCGACATCAAGTCGTCATTCTGCAAAGGCAACAGCTTCTCGGGGTTATGTCGAAGGTGACAAATATATCCAAGTAGATGAAGCTGGAAACCAAGTTATGGTCAAGATGACCAAAGCAGAAGAAGGGGCAAAGATGCCAGTAATTACAAGACGGCGAGCATGACCGTATTCATAATCTATCACGTCTATCTAATACCTGTCAATGCATTTTGCTCTCCAAAAATCACCCTCTTACCATTTATATTTAGCAATAGCGCATCCTGTATATTACCAAGTTTTCTTTTAGAGGCGAAGCAAAACATGTAAAGGTCTCTTGGGCATTCCCCGCTTTATGCAATGGGTCATCTTGTAGCATCTATGGTTATCTATTTAGCAAGGTATATCAGTACAGGCACTAAGTAATACAGCAGACGAAAAAAGTGGAAAAGAATACAACAACAGGCTTGGATACTCAGTGTAGCAGAATGTAACAAGAAAAGCAGATATCTAGTGAGGTGTGGGTTATCGTACAACTCTCTTCTGTTTAAGCGAAGAAGATCTGAGGAAATATTGCTTCTTTAAACTCTCTGACTGGAGGATGCCATCATGCTGTCAATCATGGTTGCAGATGAGATGCCTTGAGAATTTGTGTCATTTGTTGGCGGAAACCCTTGCGGATGATCGACCTTCGTTTTGGCGTTTTGCGACTCTTTGTGAACCCAGTTCTTGAGCAGCTGTACCTGAAAGTTACCGATAAACAATCTACGCAGGGGGGGAGGGATGCAAAGTATAAGGAAGAGGGGAATATCTTGCAGTTTAGAAGAAGCTTACTGGATGACGTGGTACATTAACAGAGGTAAAGACAGGACGCCCACGACCCCATAACTGCTTTCCGCGTAGAGCACATTGATGAGAGGGATCCCCATGGAAACCGTCTTGGTCGCACCGCAATACTGTAGAACAAGTAAGTATTAGAGGCATATCATCGAGATGGAAGAAGAAGATACACTTGCCATGGTAGCCACTGCATCTTCACGGGAAAACCGCCAACGCGAGATCCACGCCGGTTCGGCGAGTAGTCGATCCGGCCAAGGTACACGGGCCGCCCCAAGACAGACGAGACAACCAAAGAGATACATGAAAATATCGACGAAGATAATGGCTACCATATCAATGGCAGACATTTGATGGAACGCATTACTGGCGACGCCATCGCAGAAGACCGACCATACTAGGCATAGCAAGGCAAGGTTGTTAATGATCGGGAAGCGTAATTTAGCGGCCCACTTCTTGGTCGGATCCGGAAAGCAGAACCGAACCAGTTGGCCTACCACCAATGGCGCCAGAACCGTCAATCCGAGGGTACGAAGAATGTTAAGATAGTCAGGGTTTCCGCGTGGTGTGCCAGGTGTAAAGATCCTAGCGTCTCGCTGGAAAACTTGTTCCTCAAGTCAGTATCAACCTGTTTTTGATGCGGGAAGAGAGAGCGAGACAGGAACCCCTTACTAGACATGAGCGCTGGACAGACAAAGATCCCTAACACATTGCCAAATGTGGCATTCACCAGTGCTACAGTACGCAGAAAATACAGTAATAAGAATATGATCAAGATGTAAAAAAGCTAGAATAAATCTTTCACCAGCACTATCGTTGCCTTTGGCATTCCGCGTCATGACGACATTCGACGATACCGTTGTGCTCGTGGATAACGCAATGATCCATCCTTTATAGACCACAGCGTCGATAGCTGCGCCAGCCCTGATAAACAGTAATAACAGTCCGTACATGACAAACGGAAGAACCAAAAAGTTGATGGATTGCACGACCAAATGCAGCCGCCACCGGAGAATAGTACGCAGCATGACGCGAACGTCGATGCCAAGACCAGATACCAAAAAGATGACGATGACCGCGCCCCATTTGACGGTATACTGTGCCTGAATCACGCCATTCGATTTACCGACTTGCGGGAATGCCCATGCGAGTCCAATTACAAGTCCAAGGCCAAGCAGGAACCAGTACCGCTGGAAAAGAGAGAGGAATCGCTGCCTTATCGTTGTCCATGTCTTGCCTTCTTCTTCTTTTCTCTGTGACATGTTCTCCTTTTGCTTCTGGTGATTCTCCTCATCATGATCAATATCTTCTTCAACAAGTGTAGCTGCAGGCATAGAGGACCGATTACGGATGGTGTATGCACTCTGATTAAACCTGGCATAGTCTGCTCTTGGAGTGGGCTCATTATTGAGATGCTGTGTGCCACCACCAAAGACCGTGCTGCTCCGTGCACTCCCACCTGGAAAAGTCTCGATCACAATGTGATGGCTCATACTACTGCGACGACTATTGTTGTTGTCGTTGTTGTTGTCGTTTCCGTCCAGCTCGCCCGCCAAAGCAAGCGCCGCCATTGATAGCCGATACTGGTCATATGAGGACGACGATGAAGAGTCGTAATGCCTAGATTCGATCACGATACGATGGACATACGGCGGCTGGTATGCATTCGGTGGTGGCTGCACATTAAAGTCCGTATTATGCACGCTTGTTCTCTTGGGCATTTGGTTAAAAAGGGGAAAAAGGGACAATGTTGTTGTCTGCAGTAATCGTTCCTTTTAGCATGCTTCATCCAAGTCGTCCACATTGCATAATAAATGATACGTCCACGTGTAGTCTGCATAAGCTTCCAAACAGCCCAGGAGAAAAAAGAGAGACAGAGGAAAGGTCGAAACAATTAGATATCTAAAAGCTTGGCATGCGCGAACTGACTGTAATCGCTACGGTAATGATGAACCGTTGTCCAATAACTGGATTTCGCCATTCTTTTCAGGAGCTCAAGATGATAAATACCTACTAAACTGCCGCAATCCAGGTGCAAAAGGCATATAGAGTAAGCACAGCAAGCGTGTATTAAACGGTTACGGAAAATAAGCCGAGGAAGGCAACGAAGCTTCCTAAAACAGTAATCAATGAGGGGATCAACATTGGGGAGATATCAGTGCGCGACGATCTCAATAAACAATGCCTAATAATAAAAACAAAGCTGTAACTTAGAATCCATAGCCTTTGACCTGTATACATGGAGACTTCTACAACGGTTTCCTATAATCATTTCCAAGGATTCGGCTATGGCATTGCATTTTTTCAGTTCCCGCCACCATATCTACATGCATCCACTGTCAACATGAGCCACTAGCTGCATGACTAGCTGCAACAGCAGTGCTGGACATACAGGGCAATACAGTACAGAGACATGTGTGTAGTTGCTAAGTGCCGCAATGGTATGAAAAAAATGCACAATTGCGAAATGCTTTGTGTCGGCTGTCCTCCTGATCGTATCATAAGCAAAGGGATTGTTTCTTCTTCTCCAAAGATGCAATGCAATTCATTTGTTCGGTTTTAGAGTAAAATCTTACGCAATTGATATAGTAGATAAAAAGTAACCCTTGCTGGGGAAATTGAGAGAGGGAGGAAGGGTGCAATCCAAGGACAGGGTCTTGCTGGCTAAACTATGACTCCTTGAGTGTAATCTCAGGAAATTAAATGTATATCCGAGACGGGCACTTCTGCAGGGATTCAGGAAAGAGGGAAGGGAAACAATGATCTATTCAAGAAGGGAGCTTGCAGTTGTTTCGCGCGAAATCCAAGTTCCGATCTCCACGCTGTAATAAACTCAATGCAGCAAGAAGTCGTCGACCGATTTACATCAATAAGGTATTCCCTTTGCGTTAATGCTCTTCCTTTCGTTTACCGCTTCTGCATACAAGTCCCTGAAGAAGCGGAGACACCAAACCTTCCAGGATAGAAGAAGTCTGGATTTGAGAGGGTTCGTGCGCGCAATCCCCGATCGATCGAAACTTTGAGTCAGTCCGCTGCACTGTCACCATGAGGTACTTGTAGATCAAGACCTCTTTGTCCCACATCTTTGTTATCGCAATTTGTTTCTGTAGTAATAGCGTGTTTCGTCTTCTGTTATGGTAACGACGGGGCAAAAGGAGAGAGATACCCGATGATCCCCTTCTTGGCTCCTACATACCGAGAAAATATAAGAAACTTTCCGATGACGCGTCATCCTCATCCCTTTATCACACAAACTCACAAATATATTCAACTCTCCGCACCTCCACGCCCCCCTTTCTTCTGCTTCTTGTTAAGGGTCCACTGATTCAGGAACAATACAATATGGCGTAGTGCTTTTTCTTCTCCACTAACTAGACATCCAGTCTAATCGACATCGTCGTTACTAGCTAATAATTTCTGCTTTACGAAGCAATAACATTCGAAGGAACATCAAACGTTAGTCAAAGTTAGCAGTAGTGAAACCACATGGCAAAAAAAGACAGGCACGATCGGACCGAGTTTGTAGAAAAAGGAAGTTGTAACGTATCACAGCGTCGAACAAACTTGGGCATGACAGGCAAGCAATGCGTCCCGAGCGCGTCAAAAAGTATCACAAAAGGTTGATCCATCCCGTAAAAGAAGTCAATCATGTCTTTATTTGGAGCATTTCACAATCCCAACATATTATGTTCCCAGCACGAGTCCCTTAAGGTGTATGTGCGCACATGACACACTGTATTTCTCGACAAGAAGCGGATGCTGTGTATAGACAAAGAGATGCGGGGAAAAGGCAAGGGTTCAAAAAGAAATTGTATTCATGACTTAATCACGCTGCACAGACATCTATTGCATATGCGTCTTTATTAAAGGGAAAAGGACTCGGCGGATGCCAAGTGAAAAGGTAAATAAATCTTGGCTAAGTAGCAGATCAAAATAATCATACTCTGGGATACTGATCTTGATTCGGTAATATGGTCACACCATGCGCTCTTTCGCCAATAAAGTAACCTTAAGTGTCATATCTACTAAGGGACCACAATTGAAAGGTGTCGATTATGGAAACCTAGCTATTTCTCACCTTTACTGATATGATCTTCGCTTTGTCCCCTCCCCCTGCGGCCAAGCACACGCAGTTATATATAGGACCCTTCCTTTTGTTTGTTTCTTCCTTCTCGAAGCCAAACAGAAAAGGCAAAAGTTCTTATTGTTGGACTCTCTCTTTGTTCCCTTAATAACACCTATGCCCTCCGATAAGTTCAAGACCATGAGCTCCGTGAGGTCTGTACGGAACGCAGCCAACAACTTCTTTACTACCTTTTCAGTTAATCCTTATGGTCAGTTCAGTGTAATAGCTAACGTAACCCTCCCATCACCCGCTAACGTCGGATTTAATTTTAGGCAAGGTGCTTTCGTCGTCATCTGGAACGATGGATGAAACGTACGTCAAATGCTCAAACTAAAAACTCTTGTCTTCTGATATTTAACTTGACCATTCTTGCTATTTAGCCCATTGAATGAATACATCGACAAGCGGTCAGCTCACAATGCACTCGAGCGCCAGCGACGTGAGAACCTCAACTCAAAGTTCCAGCAGTTAGCCCACGCCCTACCTTCTCTTCAAAGTGTCCGACGTCCGAGTAAGACAGTTATTGTGACGAAATCGCTCGAATTTGGCAAGTACTATATATTCAAAGATTCCAGACAGAACACACACTGAACTGATATACTTCTTCTAGTTTCTCGCTCGGCTGATCGAGAGCATAACTTCCAAGCTGAAATTGAACGACTGCGCCGTGAAAACGAACGTTTGCGTCGGCAAGCCGAAAAGTCAAAGATCAAATTGCCGGTGTCCAATACGCAAGAAGAACGAAAACAAGACAAGGTCTGCTCCCCTCCTGCTCCTCGTCCTTCTACTACCACGTCCACTACTACCACTTCCACTACGGCCACTTCTACTACTACTGCTTCCATTACTCAAGGACAGCAACAGCAACGGCAGCAGCAGCCAGAGCTTGCTTCGACAGATAGCGGAACTGTCAAGCCAAAGCCCCAAAAAATTGACCATGTGACGACGACGCTTGGAGCTGCACCGCCTTTGGATCACAACACGCTGTACACTGCAGCACCTATGTTCATCATGAACACACCACTTGCATATTCGGCAGAACCCGTCCAGGTAACAACCACCACAGCAACAACCACCGCCATGAGTCCCACTATGTATGGGCCCATGTGGATGGTTCAATCACCGACTCACGGAAACTTTACCAACCTTACCGACATGATACCGCTACAACAACAAACACTGCCTATTGACATCGGCTTTGATGTGGTGCATGAAGATTACTATTATTACCCGCATGAGCCGATCTATCCGCCACCTTATTCTACCCAGGAAGACAGAGACAACAAGCCGTCTGGATTCCCTCTAGGACAAGACCAACAAAACCCGATATTACCTTTCTACTAAGTCCCTTATTATTTATACCACGCCGATACCGCCCTCCATGGATGTATGCCCCTCCCTCTCTCTATGCTTGTAATCTGGTTTGTGTACTCTATTTGCCTCTCCTTGTAAATAAGGCTTTTTGGGCGCCCCCGTAAGCTTTCTATATGATTGATAGGATCAATAAAGCTACGATGTCTTTCCTTTTCCAAATTTATGCAATTTCTGTAAGCGCCGCTCGTATTCCACAACGTGGCATCACGCCATTGCAGCAAAAAAAGAAGAGGGAACTCTCTTTCTCGACAATTCGTTCCTCTTTCATGCAACAACAACGACGACGACGACGGCTGGTACTACTGCTCTCAGCGTTGGCGGCATTGTTCTGCCTTCAAGTAGTCGCTGCCGCCGCACAGGAATGGAGACCCAAACGACCCCTTGAAGATCCAACGCCGATCGATTTCGTCAAGGACGTTCTGCAGTCACCTCAAGATTACTGCAATGTATTTGTTTGCGCCTTATATATGTATATTTCTGATCATTGAACCTTTTCTGTTCTAGCCGACAGGACAGATTAAGGATACCTGTTGTGATTTTCAAAGTATTGAAGAAGTCCAAAAGGACTTGTTTGACAAAATTCAAGCATTGGTAAAGACAAAATTCTTTCGATATTACAAGGTAAAAAAGAAAAAGGCTGCTTTTCTTACCAAGCTATGTGCTTAATTATTTACTTGTTTGTTTGACAGGTAAACTTGTGGCGAGAATGCCCGTTTTGGGATGATGACGGTTTATGCATGAACCGGGATTGCTCAGTCGAGACAACCGATGAAGTAAGGAACAAAGATATCTCTGGATATGGTTATCCCCTTGACAACTAATTGGTACTCAATACATCCCAGTCTATGCTGCCCGAAGAATGGCGTGAAATGGCGCTGAGTGCCGTTCAAATGTCGCCCAAAGGATCCGTAAGATGTCCTTGATCTAGTTCCTAGCCGTTCTTCGATACTAAATGCGATCACTATTGCTAGTTGTTTCAACCTTTCGAAACATGCCAATACAAGGACCAAGACTTTTGTTTGCTAGACGACGAAAGAGATAAAGGTGAGTAGGCGGTTCGCTGGATAGTAACAGTGGTGGGGCGCCGCATTATACTGATACTGGCGAGAAATTAGATGGCGTCTATGTAGACTTGACCGAGAATCCGGAACGGTTCACCGGATATGCCGGTGAATCAGCCGCTCGTGTGTGGAAAGCCATCTATGAGGAAAACTGCTTCAATATCGTACACCGCATGACAGAAGGTTGCGAGACATGCAATAACATCATGAGGACCGGCACAGAGAATCCGTTGAAGGCAGTTGAATCAGTCATGGAGGCCTCCAAAGATTTTGCGCACTTGCCAAGAGACCAAGAAAAGCTGGACCAATTACTGAATGATTTGGCCGAATCACCAGACGGCGACGGCGAAGAAGTGTGCCTTGAAAAGCGCGTCTATTACCGATTAATATCAGGTAAAGACTTCATTGGGTCATTCCGATATGCGAAACTGACTGGCGCATGGACGCGGAAAAAAGGTCTCCATTCGTCCATTTCGATTCATATCTGTGACGAATACTTTAACAAGACAACGGGTGAATGGGTACCCAATCTAGATTGCTTTGTGACAAGGATCGGATCACATCCAGAACGACTGCAGAATATCTATTTCACATACGCACTAGTCATGAGAGCCATTAATAAACTGGGTGGATATCTCGAAGGCTACGACTTTTGCACCGGTGACAGTGCTGAAGAAAAGGAAATCAAGGTCAGTCAGCCGACCCCACCTTAGATCTCACGTGCAGTTGGCATAATCCGTTTTAGTTTGCACCGTAGAATGCTGTCCTTGACTTGATCAACAGCGCGCGCTCGTGCCCTGCTACGTTTGACGAGAAGACCATGTTCCAGGGTGAAGATGCACGGAATCTCAAGCTTGAGTTCCGCGACCACTTTCGTAACGTGTCTCGTATTATGGACTGCGTGGGCTGTGAAAAGTGCAAACTCTGGGGGAAGGTCCAAATAACTGGGCTTGGTACAGCACTGAAAGTTCTGTTTTCCTACGAAGAGCGAAGTCTAGAGTAAGTTTTCAGCATACAGCTTAACTTGGCTCGGTAAATCTCGTGCTCAAAACTCTGGATGTAGTCCGAAAAGGAACCCGAATCTTCTTCAGCGCTCAGAGATTGTTGCCTTGTTCAACACATTGAACCGACTTTCGGAAAGTTTGAATGCTATAGAAAAGTTTAGAGCATTATTTCAACAGCATACTAGACCACAGGTAAGCGAGCATAGTAAACCAATTAATTATGTGGCATATTATATGCTTATTAGTATGTTCCTAGATCGATCCACCATCCAATTACTTCCTCACTCGCGTCGCATCTCTTGTTGCTAAACATATAATCAGATTTTTCCAAGAATGGCAGATACCCATACCTCGAGTCATCGAAAACGCATTGAGGACCATAAGCCAGCTATAACGACTTTTTTGTAGTCTGCTAATAATCATTTTGCAATATATTTGGCACTATAGAGTCGGAAAGCGCCAAACCTGCTTCCGTCGGCCGAAGGAGACTTTCGCTATCCTTACGAATCTGTAGACTTTTAGGCACATATCGGTCCTGATCGGGCCATTGCGTGTCGTCAAGTAAAAATCCTGCCTGGATATATTCTTCGACTTTCCGTCGATCGAGGATAGAGTCTAATTCGGTACCTGTCAGAGATCGGAATCGTTGACGGGATACACCCATGCGTGTGCGCATGCCAAAGACAACAAGTTCCTGTGAAGAGTCGGTGAATAAGTAAAGCAATGCAATCCCTTCCCTTGATATCCGTACCTCCAGCATTTCTCTCGGAGCGAGAGGTATCCACTTTCGAATCCTTTTCGCAGACTAAGTTAGTCCCAAGTTTCTTGTTCTACACCGTCAAATACCAACCCTTCACCGTTGGATTCACACAATGCCATGTACTTGTCCGGATGAAATTCCTACTCCATGACTTTCCATGAGTATCAAGCGAATTCTCTGTCACCCGGGGTTGAGTTATTTTACCGCAAATGTCCTTATTCGTTGACCATCCTCCTCGACTGTCAACCGCCCATGAGCTCCTGGCCCAACGCCAACATAGTCGAGTCCTTGCCAATAGGAAAAGTTGTGATTCCCTATGGCTGCTTGCGTCTTTGCATAGTTGGAAACCTCATAGTGCGCAAACCCTTGCTCTGCTGTCATTTCGACAGCAGCTTCATACATGTCCGCAGCCTCATCCTCAGACGGTAAAGGTGGCACACTATTTTTCTGTACGGCTTTCCAAAGTCTATTGTTCGATAAAGAAGAGATGTCAGTGTCGTGCCATGTATTGGAGGGAATGGGGCAAACTTGCGGCGTGCTGCGTTCCAATGTTAGTTGATACAATGACAGGTGATCTCCTGCTAAATCAAGGGCCATCTGGTTTTCCCTTGGATAAGTAGACAGAATAATCCTTGATGACTCATACACTCTCACCTTGAGCTCCCGTTGCCATCCTGGAAAGGAAGAGATGAAACAAGTCTCATTTACGAATCACCAGCATATCTCTTTTACCTTTCAAATCTTGACCACAGCGTCCAAAGATCATGTCAAAGGTCACTTGTGGGAAAATGCGTCTAGCATTATTCAGCGCACGCACAGCTTCGGCAGCCGAATGGTCTCTTCCGAGTAGCTTTAAATCAGTATCGTCAAAGGACTGGACGCCCAAGGACAACCGCTGCACGCCTGCAGAGCGGAAGGCTTGCAGATGTTTCACGTCGGCTGCCGACTTTAGATTTTACCACATCAGTAACTCTTGCTGTTGACTCAAGACCTTCCACTTTGTTACCGTTGGATTTGCCTAAATGAATGTTGGCATGAGTAACAGCTATTACCTCCCTTCGTTTCTTTGCAAGCAGAACATACTTCTAAAGTCACCTCGATACCCGATTCGAGATGGGTCAGTCGGTCAATGGTATTCAATATCCGGGATACCGTATCTGGCTGAACCAACTAAGACACTTCCTTGGTGTCTTCATTCATATACAAAATCTGCTTACTGTGGCCAAACTCGGCGTGCCTCCTCCAAAATAAACGGACGCCACCTTTTTATGCTTCAGTCCAAACCGTGGCTCCGTCAAATAGAACGTAAGCTCGCGTTCCAAAGCCCTTGTTAATCGCTCCAACGGCGGCTGACTCGGATTAACATACTTGTTGAAATTGCAATAGGTGCATTTGCTGCAATTTCTCTTTCGTCAGCCCCTCTTCTTCTTCTCCTCTAGCATTTAAGAGAACGATCCTTACCTCTCGCAAAATGGCCAATGAATATAGACTGAAAACTTTTGTCGCCACCCTCGCATAATGTACGCTTGTATGGAGAGAAAGTAAAAAAAGGAAAATCAGGCACAGGAAAAGAAGATTGCAGCCCATATGAATGGTCAAGGAATCTAGAAGGGCATTTGCGGACAGTAGCAATAAGTCCTCACGGCGCTGATCGAGCCACAAGAATCTGGCTTCTGGATCACAGAGTGCACGGGCCAGTTGATAACATCGTCATACATGTCTAGTCTCTTCGCTATTATAGACCTAGACGACCAGACCGACCGGATCGGTCAACTTGATAGAAATACCACCTGCACACCCACTCTTTCGCATATCAATAGCACGCATCGACGAGATACGGCTTCGAACAAGGAATGACATTCCTTGCCAGACCAGATCAAGTTATTGCGGATGTCCGTTCACAAAAGTCATGGAAGAAGCATTAGTAACATCCTGGCTGGTGTTTACAAACATGAATAGAAGATCTTGGTCTTCTTTCTCGCGGTCAGGTTGAAAAAGATAATGGTCATGAGCTTGGTGGCACAGACATTTTAAATGAGATGCCCCATATTGGATGAATGAAGTTTTATTCGCTCGACAATATACGAGACGGGGATGCTTGCATATTTGGTTTTAGAACGGTCGTCTGCGCTGCTTCAAACACTTTTCGTGTCAATCAGAAGACAAGTTTGTGCCGGGAAGAAACGACAAATTCTTTGTTAAGAAAAGCAAAGAAGTCTCAACTTGTTTGGACTGCTCAAACTTAGACTGTGTCTCATAAAAGGATTACACAAAGTATCTAACATAGAAAAGATGAAACTGAAGCAAACCTGAAGCTCTTGGGCTTCCGGTTCCGCAAAGCAGTAGGATAATAGACATGACTGTATTAGGCGAAAGTACAGTAATTGTAAGGGGTGGAAGGTGATAATCTTTTTACTGCCTCTACCGACTGCTGGCTAAAGTGCATAATTCATCCAGCAAATGGAATACTTGATCCTTTGGAGAGTTTGGTATGACCTAAGTAAAAAGGAAAAAAAGCCCAATAAACCCTCTGGTAATAATGTAGGTCTGGTTGACGTTCTTACCTTGAACTTGCCATCCTTGCTCAATGCAGCCAGGGGAGTCCCTATGCGAACCACGGGAAGCATGGATACTCGAATTCTTGTAGTATTGAAAATGTGTTGTTCGATCGCATCCACTAATTTGACGTGACTATCCCGTACTCTAGTAGTATACCATATAGCCCCTATCTCTGCAAACAGCGGCTCATCATGTCCTGACTCACTTACATGCCATGGATATTCATCAAGTCTTCTGTTCTGATCTCAATTGTGATATTAGATATATCTTCTGCTTCAGGTACAGCATAAACAAGCTGCAGTTTTTGGCTGTTGAATGTTCGTGTTCTGGGCACTACAAGACTGGGTTTAGTGAACAATTTTAATAGGACTTGCTTTGCATCCCCTCACCTTTTATACGTTCGGCTTCAGTTGCAGGTATATCAGACAAATGAGAACACCACCACTCGACGATCGAGTACAGTTTGCTGCTGGGTAACACGAGCGCAGAGATGCTGCAATCAAAAGCCACTTCGATCCATTTATTCACTTCGACGCCAACATCCCCCATCCCGTTCACAAAGATGACAGGATAGGTTCGAAAGTTATCTTTAGTACTATTAGTCGAACAAGTCTAACGCTGGGCCTTTGTTTCCTCATCTTGTTTCATTACCTGGCAAGTCTGCCGGTCTTGTTCGTGATGGAAACATAATGACAGTGACAATAGTTTCTTTGTCTTTGCCTAAACGCGGGTCCATTCGTTATTAGCTTATATAAGCAAGAAAAAGAAAACAAATCGAGTACCTTTAAAAAGGATCTGTATCTTGATTTCAAGAGCATTGTCCTCTGCAACAAAAAGCGCGTGAACACCTTATACTTGCTGATCGACTAGAATAATACTACAAATATTACCAACGCTCCAACCAGTAATGGGCAATGGAGTCATGGTGACCGCAACCAGATCGCCTCTGGCATTTTCTTGCGACGGCACACCATCCTTTCTTGAACGCAATTCAAGTCCGGAACATAATGAGTGATGCAATGCGATCTCATAGCGTTGCAATGCGCGTTGATCAGTTCGAAAGCAATTTAACGGACTACATCGATATAATTTAAAGGTCCTGTTCACCAGTTGGACTAGGAACGATCTTGGTTAACTACGAGACATGCGCGTGATCGTCTTTAGATAGATTACCCAAGCCATCTCGGGTTCGTTGACCGACTACAAAAGAACCGCTCATGACAAAGCCCTAATATTTTTTACTGGAGCACTCTTTATTATACAGTCCGGCTCGAAAAAACGTGTGAGCTTTTCTTCGACGGGCACTGCTACTGGAAACGTAAGACCTTCTGAGGATGTACTCAAAATTTATATATACTCGCTTGCCATTGACCAGACTGACAAGTTATGATATATAGCTGAACGTCAAGCTATCGAATTTCTATGAATCTATTCCTTGTTCCGCCGTCAGGTTCTTCCTTGTCGGCATTTGAGCTGGCGCCCTCAGTGCCTTATAAGAAGGTTGAAGTATGCTCAGGAGAAGTTGGGAGTCCCTTCGCGTGGCGTTGGACGACGAATTGCGGTGCGTACCAGGTGGATTTGCTTGGTCTTGGCATCGTGCCGACAGATCAGGTTCTCTCTGTTTTCATTGTAAAACTTAGTCACCTTCGTTGTCGTGCGCGAACTGACGCCAGTCAGCGTGGCTAGAAGGTTGCGCGCGCTCAAGGTCATGACGAATATGCCTGCCTCTATCTCGGCTGCCAAAGATTGATCAGCGTGATCCAGTCATTGAGAGTAGTCTATGTATTTCCAGAGAGTGTGTTAAATAGTCGGATGTAGGTGTTAAGAGGCAAGAGCAAGTGTTTTCAAGAGTTCCGGATTCCGTGAACCCAAAGGCGCTGTAAGCATGAAGCGGCGCAGCAGACAGATAGGGGCATCTGTGAGACTTAGGAGACAAGCTAGCCGCACCGCGTTACTAAAATGACTTAGCAACTAGCAACCAGCAACTTGTGTGTGCTGTTCGGGGGCAGCCGTCAAGTCACATTGCACAGTGGTCAGTTTAGAAATTTAATGCATATTGGGCATGTGAAAGGAGAATGCACTGTGTGTCACCTACGCGTCAGAATTTCTTTTGAATCCAGTGCAAGCCACCGTATTTAATGGCATGGTTATACAAACCTGGCTTTCTCAACGGAATTACCAGGCCTTAACAGGTCGACTGGTACGTCGCATATGTATAAGCAATATGTCAAGCGAAGCCGATTGTAAGCGCACGAGGACCTGTTATAGTTAGGTCTTCACTTTCTTTCCGGCTCGAAGTTTTTTCGACCAGACTGCTGAATTTCTGTTTCAATTTTCCAGACCCGGAAAAACCAGGGTTATTAGAAACAGAGACAGCGTTTTATTGCTAAGGTCTGTTTTCTTATGGAAAACTGTTCTGTTTCAACTTCCAGCTCTGATTGAGCTGGTGGTGCACTCTACTCAACTGGGGCCACGACTGGTCTTAATGAAAAATGTCTTCCAATGACACTGACTTGTCAGATTTCTTTATTGTGTTGTATGAATCAGTATTCGATAAGAGGGACTACTCAATTGTCCGACGCAAGAAGTATGTAGACGCCTCTAGTGTCACGTCCCCGCTTTTTCTCCGTTTCACTTTTGCCGGTCAACTCATGAAAAATCTGCTTCGTAATAAGCGAGGAAACTCTATTCATTTCTAGAAAGAAACGGGAGAGGAGAGAGTGGGCTTTCTTTTCCGGGTTTTCAAAAGTCAAAAAAGTTCCCATTCTAGGCAACCCGTCAACTCCTTTTTTTCCTGCGCGAATATTTTTGACGTTGAAGGTAAGCAACAGACTGGTGCGTCTAGGGCATGATGCTTTAATTTAAAAGGTAAACAACGAAACGTACAAATGAACAGCGAATTAATTGCTCTGAATCTGGGCTGCCAAAACCATTGGGCTGGCGTTGCCCTCACTTCTCTCACATGCGTTACGCACCTTTACGAGGTTTAGTGCAGTTATCATTACTGTTTCAGATGGGAAAACATGCGCACGGATGACTTGGCATCATAGAAACAAATTAACGCGTAGCCGAAGCTTTTATAAAGATATCCTTAAGGAGATAGTTCATGCACGAAATCTCCTGTCATTTTCTCATCGAGGTTTTCTTTACAAATGTACTGTATGTCATACGAAGAGAACAGTCATAGTACAGGCTTTGTTAGCAATTGTTGAACACTGGTAGCGATATCTTTATCATTTTTGATCCAAGGGCATGTATATTTAGTACTGATTCCAGAGTAATTGTGCGCAGTTGCCCTTACTGTTTTTGTAGGAAGCTATCATACGTGTACTGTGTAGTAACAAATACTGTATGACGACACTGTAGAGTGTCCACAGGTGGCGTACGGATGAAGTACACTAGCGGGCAAAAAGTTTGCATACGGTTTGATTGTCTGACGCATGAGATAAAACAAACGCTTTCAAAGACATGACCTTTTTCTTCGCTTTTGTTTACTAAACCTATACTATGACGCTTTCTGATATCACTAACACGCCTCAACAACGTAAGAAGCAACTCACAGACAGCTATCAAAGCTCTAGGTGGGGCCGGACTATCTCTGGGCATAATTGCTGCGCATTTGAACCTCTCAAAGGCGACAGTGCAAACGGTGGCTGACAACGCCATGAGAGGAATAACCACGGTTCAGAAACGGACCAGAAGACCACCAAAATTGACAGCAAGTGACCTTCGTTTGATAAAGCTGTCTATTTGGCGTGAACCAATGCTACCAACAGTGAACCGTTGCGCAAAATTTTCGAACTTCGTCAAGAAAGTCTCACTTCACACGTTCAAGAAAACTGTACGCAACCTTGGCTTTTCCTCGAGAGTACCTGCACGGAAGCCTCAGTTGACGTCAAGACACGCCATGAACCCTACTCGCTGCACCAGGGGCCACTTAGACTGGTCGCTCTCTGAGCGGAACACTGTCGTCTGGTCTAACGAAGCTCAATCCCGCGTAGCTGGCAATGGTGGAGGACGACGTGTCTTGCGATTACAGGGCGACTGTTACTTTCCCAGCACGTACAGAAGGTGACGAAGCACGGTGGCGGTTCGGTAATGGTGTGGCAATGTCTCGACGCCAGTGGTGTCGGACGGCTAGTCATCGTCGATGGAGCATTGGACCAAGATGACTATGTGGATACCTTAGCCCGAAGTATCTATCCTTGGATAAAGGCAAGACGTCCTCACGACGATGACTACGTTTTCCAAGAGGATAACGCTCCGTGCCACACGGGAACCTATGCCCGTTGATGGAAAAGATCATCACTGCGGATAAGTGACCGACCCAGAGTCTGGACCTTAACCTCATCGAGCACTTAAGGGATAATTTAAGGCACAAACTGACAAAACGCAAGCACAAGATCAACGACAAGGACCAGTTAACCCGTGTCGTCTATGAAGAATGGTCCAAAATAACGCCAGAAACATGCAGTAAATAGTAGCCAGTATGCCAAATCGGCATCGTGCAGTTCTGAAAGCGCGTTGTTACCATGCTCCTTATTAGGCTATAACCAACTATCCATTAATAAGGTTAACGTTTGGACATTCAAGATTTATTGTAATCCAAAAGTATCCTTCAAATGCTGTGCGATACTGGATATCGTGTACCGATACTGTGGGGTCTCGGTAAGAACAAGAGAAATGTAACCGTGAACTAGAAAAAGTCAGAATAAGAAGCACGTTTATTTTGCTGGTTAATTCCTTACCTGTTCCGATGACGCGAACAGCGGTCGTGGGCACGCCAGCATCCGTCAGACGGCGCGCATATTCTTCGCCTTCGTCGCGGAGAATGTCGCATTCCGCTGTGAAAACAAGCGCAGGCGGAAGTCCCTGTAGTTCGTCCTTGGTAGCCAAGAGAGGGGTCGCCAGCTTGTTGTTAAGCTCCAGCGCAGGCGCAGGGAAGTAAGCACCACCGAATTTCTGAAGGTTTTCCTTGGACAGGGGATAGTCGCCGTTGCCGAAGAGCTCGTACGATTCAAAGCCTGCGTGCGACGCCGCACAGGCGGGATAGATCAAGATTTGCGTCTTGATAACGTCACCAAGCTCGCGTTCCTTTGCAAGAACTGCATGTCAACAAAAGGAGTCAGTTCAATGTGTTCCTTCTGCTTTATTAATTTACTGAACTTAACTGGATAAAGCAGTCGACATGTTGCCACCAGCAGAATCGCCACCAACTGCAATTTGGTCCGCATTGACATTGATGGACCCGCCATTGTCGCGCAACCAAACCAATGCGGCATAGCACTCCTCGAGAGCGACGGGGAACTTGACCTCCGGACTCAACGAGTACTCCACAAAGACAACCACCACATGAGCCTTAACACAAAGCTAAAAGCGACAGTATAGACTTAGCTTGCTTTCCCTGATAATAATAATGATCGATTTTCCCTTACTTACGTCGCGGATAATCTTGGCATGAGTGTGCTTAGAGCCTAACACCCATCCACCGCCGTGCCTGATTTATGTTACTCGCATGAATATCCCAGGTACATAGCTTAAATTACATCTGCACTAAAGACTTTACTTACAAGTAGATGATAGCAGGCAACGTCTCATTTTCAGAGCCAACAGGTCGAATAACATGAAGCTCGACCGATTTGCCGTTACTTTCAATAGTCAAGTCCTTTGCAATTACTTCTTTCAAAGGAATACCGAGCTGCTTTATTCGATTGTTGCGCAAGTTACGGATTTCCGGGATGCTGAGTTCGTCCATGGATGGGCCATTTTTCATCTCCTCAAAGGCAGCTGCGTATACAGGGTGAATAGGTGGGCGTTTAGCGTCTCTGACAGTCATGGTTTTCCTGGGATAAACAGTAAAAGAAAAGGCACCGATCCAACAGCTTTTATCTTTCGAAACATTGAACTCAGCGGAAACAACCGGTCCGGGAACATCATGCTACGTTCTCTCGATTTGTATTAAGTTTGCACAACTCAGCTCGATTCACATCGAACTGTTGCAAAACGGTGTGAGTAAGCAGCAATGTAATGATTATATCACATCGATTTAGCAACCGTAAATGCTATACCCGTTTGGAAGAAGTATTACTGCGTATAAATGCGACATAAAGAGAGCATACTCCCGGAAAACTGGGCCTTATGTCCTCCCCCGACGTACTTCTACGATTACCCTCGCCGATATCATGTATATATATTTGTTATGTTACAGTCATTTACAGGTGAGCATTGCTCTTGTACCACACTCTTCGCAGGACAGAAACCGTTTGGTCAAGAATAGCTTCGCCCGAAGGCGTCAAGTTGGGCATATTAAAGACGCCGTGAAGGATACCAAGGTACCGGGCCGTGACAACTTCAACACCAGCTTGCAGCAGCTTGCGAGCGTATGCCTCACCTTCGTCTCGGAGAACGTCGGCCTCGGCCGTGATGACCAACGCCGGAGGCAGCCCCTTCAAATCGTCAATCGAGGCACAGAGAGGCGATGCCATTATTTGCGAGCGATCCTTCTCATTAGGAATATAGTGATTCCAGAACCACTTCATCTGGTCTCTTGTCAAATAGTGGTCAGTGGCAAATGCTGTGTAAGACTTGGTATCAAAGTTAGCATCGGTGACAGGGTAGTACAGCACTTGGTATTTGATGGCGGATAGGCCACGCTGTTTGGCAAGAACTACATTTGCAATCAGGGAGCCGTTAATGTTTATAAACCGGAATCCTCAATCCTAAATCAAGCATTGAGAACAATGAACATACTCGAGACGGCGGTGGCTAGATTGCCACCGGCGGAATCGCCTGCAACCGCAATCTTGTCTGCATCCGCACCAATGGACGAAGCATTCTCTGGTTTCGCAATCCATGCAAGTGTGTCGTAGCATTCTTCCAGGGCGACCGGGTGACGTACTTCTGGACTAAGCGAGTAGTTGACAAAGACCACGACAGCACGCGCCCTTGCAGTAAGCTTTTTTTAAAGTATACATATCAGCCATGATACTCTTCATGACTGGTATGTTTCTTATCAACTTCGTAGCGTATGATTTGGTGAGTGTGCTTGTCGGAAAGCACCCATCCACCTCCATGACTAAAGGACGTGTGCTCAGTCATGTGGCATACACGCACACACCAAAAGGATTAACCCTCCCCCACTTACTAGTAGACGATGACAGGTAGCTTCTCGTTTTCCGTACCAGGAAGCCGTGTGATCGTCAACTCGATTGTACCTTTGCCGTCACTGGTGGGGATCGTCTTTTCCTCTTCCAGGACCTTTGGCAGGTTCTTTAGAGCAGGATTTGCCAAAGCCGCAGCCTTCTGCTCTTCGCGTATCTGCTGCGCAGAGAGGCCGGTGCGGTCTGGAGTAACCTTCAGAAGTTCGTAAAAGTAAGGTTCTAGTTGGACAGGGACAGTCATGTTGGATGCACGAAGCACGGATCGCTTTAAATGCCGAAACCAGACCCCCGATTCGATTGCCGATGTGCCTGAGAAATTCAATGATAAATGTTGATTATTAATGCCCCTTTTGATGTTCTGCGTCGAGGTTCAAACATCTACTTGACAGTCCAGTTTTGGCGCCGGTAGTGATTTGGCTTCTATCTGAATCTGATAAGTTCTACTTTATGCTACTGTAAGACGTTGAGCCTGAATGACCATTTATTTTCCGTTGACACCAGCGTGATATCGCTATCCTTACAAGGGACTAGTAAGCCAAAATGAAACCAACCACAAGACCGGGAAAACTGATGCTTGATCTCCTTGGCTGAGCTTGTAGAATGCCGTTAAGACAATCAGCATCACCTAAAAGTCCTTAGTTATGCTGTTTCCGAGCTACCCTGACTCAGTGAGACCGACTTTCGATATCTGCTCTTTCTGGCACCTCTTTATGCAAACATTAACCGTGCGCACAACTCACGTCAGGGACTGGCTGCCAACCGTGGTTCAAAGTCGACATGATTAGACCACAAAAGGATGTCACAAACTACCAAAGGAGAGCTTTTCCTTCGAAATCAAATCCTAAACCTACAAAGAGTTTCACAGTTCTTGCTGCCTGTCAGCTATCAAACAATCTACGAAGACGGCTACATCCTACGTATTAAGAGACTCGTTGCGTACTAGATGGTGTACTGAAAACCCTGCGGCCCACAGACCGAAGCGGAGGTTAGGTGGACGGGCTGTCTGCTCTTAATGCATAGACAGGGTACCTCGGCAGTCCAGCGTGCAAATTTGTGGAATCGCACAGACGCTAGCCAGCACCTATTGATGGAATTTTCGTGATACACGACAAGCTTTTTACGTTTGGATTATCCTACAGTCCCAGGATCCCAGCCAAGGTAGGTCGTACGGGCCGTCTACTCTTCTAGCGCGAAGACGAAATAGCTTGCAATGCAGAATTCAATTTTGGAGAATTAGACCGTTGCTAACATTTAAAAACGGCATTCTATGCTCATAAAATAAAATCCTACTTTTTAGATTATCATCTGCGGGCCAACAGTTCCCGGAACCAAGCGAGGGTAGGCTATACGAGCCGTTTTTTCTCAATTCGAAGCGCACTTGATGAACAAATATGTATTAAGCTCAAATTTAGTTTTCTACCCCGGATCCCCATCCGCATTCCTGTAGTGACAGATCAACTTGGAAACTTTGATTCTTCTTAGCGCTCCCTGAAGCAAAGCGAGGACAAGTTTGCTTATCTATTTAAACTACCTTTCTAGGTTCCCTGATATGGTAAATCGAAGCTTTTAAGCACACCATCTTTTTTTCGGGGTCATACGTCGTCCCTGCCATTGAAGTTACACTGCAGACAGTACCATTCAGCTGGGCAATTTTACTTGACAGAATCAGTAAACAGATATCGGCAGGGTCCTTGGGTGGGACAAGATCATCAACTCAGCTTTCCCCATCATCAGTCCTTGGTTTCTGTAGCCTTACACTTAAGGATTCAATCCTTACCTATCAATGACTCTGTTATCGTGTGCACTGTCGGAGTTCCCGCATATGGGTTAACCGACTGTCTTTCCATGAATCACACGAGGAGAGACAGTTGAACTTTTTTCTTCCTGCTCTTGGCTCCCAATGCAAGATCCGATTGCTATGCAACAGAACAGTCCTAGTAGTCTCTCTGAAGATTCTTCAGTGACTGGTGCAGTGTCTTTTTCTTACGGCTCAAGCTATTCATCCGAATCCAACATGAGCGATCCCGTCAGAAGCTACAACAAATTGCGGAAACAGGGTTCACGGAGCTCTGTTTTAGGCGAACTTGGAAAAAGACCACAAAATGGCAAGAGGAATATGCACTTATTGCGAGAAAGAACCTTGAGCTTATACTTCTTCTCCCCTTATTATTAAAAGACACCAACACTTCTACATGGATACAACATAAAAAGCACTTTTTTATTCTAAGCAGTGCCGGGAAACCAGTATGGACGAGGTATCAACAATTTCTCTACCTACAAAACTCCCTCGTTCTGATAGTATGCGTGTGCATTAGATATGGCGACGAGTCAAGGATATCGTCTTTGATGGGTGTGATCCAGGCTATCATTTCGTTTTTCCAAGACAGTGGAGATACCATTAGGTAAACGTCGGCCCGATGCTCGTGGTTTTGCTGTAGATTGACCGGGACTATCTCTTTTAAAGATCCATTAATGCAGGGCAACACACGTTTGTGTTTCTGAATAAAGAGCCCTTGTATTTCGTAGCCGTATCACGAACAGGTGAATCTGATATGCAGGTAGAAGGGGAACGTGACCAGACGTGACGAGTAGAAACTGAAATACGACTGTTTAGCTCCGTGATCAACTGCTTTATTTACACAATCAAATATTAAGCGTATTAACAAGCGTCCAGCTCACAAAGATATTCGAGCAGAGAGTCAACTTTGATCTGCGACGACTTCTAGGAGGTGAGGGAGGCGACTGCCATCAGGCAAATGTTCTTATGGGCTGATGTGCTCCGTGCAGGAACCGAGGTGTTTCTGGATAGCTTATCGACATTATTTGGAAGGGATCACAGCTTTATGTTGAGTGCATTACAATGTTTGCGGCTAAGTAAATCAGTGCGAGAGCAAGTGGGTTCCATCTTATCAAGTGGACGAGTGAAAGTAAGTATCAGGGAGTTGGAAAGAACAAGAACATATGGTTTAAAATATCCATTAGAACCTTTTATATGCCATGATTGTCGCAAAGGGAAGACTCGTTACCCTACTTCGACCGAGAAGACATAGCTTGCACCCGTCAGGTAAATGCGGACTCTAGCAGGTCAGGCCGTGACCCAACGAATAATAAATAACCTCTGTAGATTTACATTTATTGTTCAACATGTTAACGGGATCAACCACTTTTCATACCGCAGAATCTTGGACGCCTCTCTGTTTGCCCAAATTCAACTCCAAAGGCTTCCTCCATGCATACATTTGCTATATAGAACAAGACATTTCTGTGGTAATGATAAGTACCGACAAGGACAGGTTCTTCGAGCTGAGTGATTGGAAAAGTGCAATTGTCGAGGTGAGTATGTTCTGTCCCGAAAAAAGTAATAAGATACTCATGCATGAGATAATAGACGATGCGGAAACGAAACATTTTGGAAGCAATTATAAAAGCATCCAATGAGCTTTACACAGTCGGTACGTCCCCTTTGCATCGTATGGAATGAAAAAAGTGCTAAATGAAGGCCTTGACAGAGGATATTGGCGCGCCATCATTACTTCACTTTCTGTACAAAAGCAAAACACACGTCCAATTCACTTGTCCTGATGTGAGCCCGCCATATACGATCGACAGCAATAGAAAAAGGTGACTCGATCATCTGTGCTATCTGGATATTTGACAATTTACTGATCCAGCTGAAAACAGGTTACACCGGCTATACCAGCATGTCTATGAGCGAATGCACAATCGAGCGAGGCCACTGAAATTGTATTACTATGATAGCGGGCAAGAGATAGTTCTCGGATGGGTATGTAAAAGGAGTGTATTCATTAGCAGGCCATGTGCTTACACTTTAATGCAGATCACAGCATCTTTTGAGCTCTATGTAGTATTCAAGCCAAATACACCGAAATCAACCCTCATATCAAGTTCCAATCAGCTTCTCCGGTGGATCAAGCGAAATGAGGACAACTTGTTTATTGTAGATTCTCCCGTATTTTAGAACCTTTCATCGCCTTCCTCTTTCTCCCGCAAATTCATAATTTCCAACTGCCCCTTTCCTTTCGTATCGCTTTGCAATAGCTCGTTGATTTGGCGATATTTGCCAGGATCCACAAGAGCGATCTATACGTATACGTTAGCATATCCATACCATAACTAATAATTCTCTTGATTGCATGCAAACGTACGAGCTCATATTCGCCCGATTCAAAGTCTTCGTCTTCCACCGATGTTATCAATGGCTGCAACTTTTCTCGTATCTTTTTAGTATCTTTGCCCTGCGGTAATGTGATCCGGATTCTCATCTGAGCTCGCTGTATGGGCAGGATTTGTTTCTCTTGGAGTTGTTTGATGACATCCAATGCCTGTGATTTACTGCTACGCTTTGGGTTCACACTTAGATGAAGATCCTGCATCGCTTTCTCGATCATGGTGACGGTATAGGGTCGTTTGGTCTGCGGGTTCACACAATTGTCCGTCACAATATTTGCGATATCTTTCCACATGGATTCGAGCTGATTACTGCGCTCTTTTTCAGCCACTTGAAGTTCGCCCTTTTTCAAAATCTGACAACAAACAACGAGTCAGCCGTTTGATAGAAAGAGTGTCGAGAACGAAAGGCCGCCTTACTTCTTGAATTACTTTATCCACATCGTCTGTCTTGAAGCATTTCTGCAGATCGTCTTTGCTCGCCACTTGTCCTTTTGATACATTCGTAAAAACACTATGGACTTGAAGCACTTCGTCCAAATCAGTCTCACTGTACTTAATATTAGCAATAAGAAAAGCGTTCTGGACGGAGTATTCGTCCGTACACTTGATTACGCCATTCCATGACTTTGTTCTTGTAGCATGCCAGTTCGAATCGCTTGCCGCCTTTCCGTAATCGGACGACGGATACATTGGTTAACCTATGGAAGGAGACCGTCAGTATTCCACGAAAGAGACTGGCGTCTTATTGTCATTTACTTTATTTGTGTGTTCGGTTGCTGAATGACCATGATGTATACGAGAATTTTATGCGTCTAGAAAAGTTCGGCTCTGTTTCTTATGATTTTTTCTGCTCTCTATTCCAGCCACGCCATTTTGCCCAATCAAAAGTGCGGGGCTACAGTGGGTGGGTCTCATGCTGTGTGCTCTCTCTTGGTCCCTTTAGAGTCTTGTGGATCGGAAAAATGCTTTTCCAATAGGTTTCATTCCCAAAGTACGCTCACATGCAATTCTTTTATGGACCAAACAGCATGGCTTTTTCTCGAGACTTCCTTGAACCGGGTTGAGCATCATTTTCTTTTTTCGACGCCGCTTGAATTTATCGACGGTTTTGCATGAACACATGATGCAGCATGAAGATGGGCGTTGGTATAGCAGAGGAGATAAAGAGCGAGAAAGAAAGGGAGAGAAAACCAGAGAAAAAAAGCAAAGGGGTACGTGTGTGAGTGTGCGGGTTGGCGAAAAGGCGCTTCCCGTTTGTTTGTTCCATTTTAAGGCCCACTCAAAAAGCAAAAAACGCTGTCTCCTCTCTTTCTTTTTCTTTCCTTCTTTTTCTCGTATTTCTCAAGGATGCCTGAAAAACCAAAGAATCAGTTCATCGTCGCAAGTATTCAAGAAGAAACCTCCCAGTTTATTCTCTTTTTCGCTTACTAGATGATGATCAGGACTTTTTGATGGGTGGTGTTTCTGCTGCCGTATCCAAGACGGCTGCAGCTCCAATTGAGCGTGTAAAGCTGTTGATTCAAAACCAAGATGAAATGATGAAGCAAGGTCGACTGGCATCGCCCTACAAGGGTATTATGGACTGCTTCACTAGAACCATAAAGAACGAAGGTCTTCTTTCGCTCTGGCGAGGCAACACGGCCAACGTCATCCGTTACTTTCCCACTCAAGCCTTAAACTTTGCCTTCCGCGACAAGTTCAAGCGCATGTTCAACAAGGATAAGACGAGAGATGGCTATTGGCCCTGGTTCTTTGGCAA
Source organism: Thermomucor indicae-seudaticae (assembly GCA_000787465.1). Lineage (NCBI taxonomy): Eukaryota > Fungi > Mucoromycota > Mucoromycetes > Mucorales > Lichtheimiaceae > Thermomucor > Thermomucor indicae-seudaticae. The sequence goes on from JSYX01000035.1 coordinate 64,802, forward strand.
CTTGGCATCCGGTAATTGCCCTTCTTAGTATGAAACAAACAAGAAACTGATGGGTTATTGTAGGTGGCGCGGCTGGCGCGGCTAGTTTGCTCTTTGTTTACTCTCTTGACTATGCCCGTACGCGTCTTGCCAATGATGCCAAGTCGGCTGCCAAGGGCGGCGGCGAGCGTCAATTCAGTGGCCTTTTGGACGTCTACCGCAAGACACTGAAGTCGGACGGTATCGCTGGCTTGTACCGTGGCTTCAACATATCTTGCGTTGGTATCATTGTGTATCGTGGTCTTTACTTTGGCATGTACGACTCCTTGAAACCCGCCATGCCCAACTCGATGCAAAACAGTTTCGTGGCTACCTTCTTGCTTGGTTGGGCCGTTACGACAGGCGCTGGTTTAGGTAATAAGCGACACGCGTATTTGATTTAAAGCGACAGTAATTCATATTCTTCTCTACAAGCTTCTTATCCCATTGACACGGTCCGAAGACGCATGATGATGACCTCTGGTACAGCTCTTCATTACAAATCGTCTCTGGCTGCTTTCAAGCAGATCATTGCTGAAGAAGGAGTCCGGTCGCTCTTTAAGGGTGCAGGTGCCAACATCCTGCGTGCCATTGCAGGCGCTGGTGTGCTTTCGGGTTACGACAAACTCCAGATCCTTCTTTTCGGCAAGAAGTATTAAGTCAAAGGTTTATATTCTTCTTTCTCTCTTCAAGACGAGACAATAAAGCCTGTAGGATTATTACAGATGGGAGAAGAAGAACACTGCTACTCGTAAGCCAAATAACTTTCTGGTCTGACAGGCATACCAGCCCAACCTTTCACCATCGGCTCGTCTTCTGACAACAGGGACCAGGACTTCATTTGCTCATTGTGTGTCTGTTCTTCTTCATGAATATGCCGCTGTATGTGAGGCGACAAGTCAAACTCGCGACATATATCGTGTCTCTGGGTCACTCTGTGGTGCTGATAAACCATAGACGACGTCGACGGTAGCGGGGAATCGCGCAAGTCTTCTATCTCTGCCAAGGCATTATCATCGTCGTCTTCTTCACTGCCTCGTGTCTTTTTCCAGCGCATCTGACTGGGATCGAACACCATCGTGCCAATCACCAGCTCGGCGTATTTGCTCGTTCCGTTCCTTTGCATGTTTGTGATCAGCGCAGGTCGTCGAGTGGTCGTGGTGGGTGTCGTTTGCGGCTTGCTGTCAAACGACAAGACACTCTTTTCGTTTCCTTGCCATCGACACTTGACCGAGTCGTATCTCATATTGTTATATTCTATTTACATAACAAAATCTGCTTTGAGTATCTTTGATGACGTGTTTGCTACATTTAAAAGGTTATCTTACCTCGTTGCACCGGTTGTTCGTCTGGACGAATCAGAGTCGGCTTACGACGAGTCTGACAAAAGGAAAAAGAGAAGAGGGTTAACTTGCAAGTGCCAAAGAAGAGGTTCGCGTGGAAAGGAGAAAGACTCTACCATGTTATGTCGCCAGGGCCTTTGCGGGTCGACTTTTGGTGCAGGAGGACGTCGTTTCTTCCATTCCGGCAGGATGTCCAGGTTATCCAACTCAGTTCCATTGCCGTAAACACGCATTGACCGTGGTTTAGCAATCAAAGTAGCACCGCTGGGACCAGTCTTGTCCGTCGCATGGCAAGGCTGCTGTTGCCGCTGCTGCTGTCGTGGTTTTGCAGGACGGACCTGGCGCTGGCGTGAAGCATACGTATCGGCCTTGAACCCGTGGACCCGAGGATGCCTACTCGGCAAGGAGGCCGGTTGAGGAGGAGGAGCAGGTGCGGAAGCGGGAGCAGGCGGTGGTTGGCGGCGACGAGGAATTAACGATTTTCTTTTGGTAGGCGGTTTCCGGAACACATCGTCACTTTCAATCTTTAGGTCCTTGAAAAAGTCTTCTTCTCTTTCTTCCCCTTTATGCTTCTTGTTGCTTCTTTGCTGCTGTTGCTGCTTGGGCTGCTTCTCGAACAACTGAAGCGTGCTCATATCTTGGGGAAACTCAATGTCAAAAAAGTTGTCCTCCTCTTCGTCTTCCATTTCCCGGCAAGCAGACGGCAGCGGCGGCGGGGGCTGGGTCGTCTCTTCTTCGTCATCCAGCAGAGTGCTGTTGTTCGTCTGGTCCACAAAGCGAACACGTCTTGGCTGGAACTTTGCGGGGAATTGGATGTCCTGGTCCCAATCACCGTCATCCTTGAACCGCTTATGTGTCCCGAGTCGTGTTACGACACCCTTGATATCCATCATGTAGTCATCCAGCCCCGGGAAGACCAACTGGTTGCGTTCGTCAGCATACAACTTGTCTGAATGATTACTCACAAACGTAGACTCCGTTTCGTTGTCGTCATCATCATACAACGGACTCGAGATTCGCGCAAAAGCATTGGCAAGCTCCTTGTCAGGATCGCAAGCAAAGATGCCCCGACTGGCCATAAACTTTGGTGAATATTTGTCCAAGAATCCAGGAGAAAAGTCAATGTCTCTATCCCAATTTGCATCCTCGTCTTCAGTCGTCAACATGGTTTGTTGGATGAAGAAGAAAAAGAGAGAAACAAGAGAGATCACCTCAAACAAAGGCCAAGCTATAAAAAAAGGAACAATGACCGTCCCCATTGTTTCTCATTTTTGACCACAATAATCCAACGTCCGTGCGCACACACACACCCACGTTCAAAACAATCAGCCTGCTGTCGCTCTCATACATCAAATAAACGGGTTCTTCGACCTGAATGCGTGCGAGGATTATTAAAACAACAACAAAGCGAGAGAGACAAGTTCGGTCTAATCGTGCATGAGGTAATGTATAGATAATCGTGTATTTTAGTTCTTCTCTGCAGCTTCAAGCTGTGTAAGGAATTTCTCAAGGTCGAAGTCAGGACTCTCAACATCCACTATGAAACCGAGTTAGCATAACCATATTTCTCTCTCTCTCTCTTTCTCTCTTCTTCCTACCTGCAGCCGTTTCGACAGCGGGAGCCGAGGCAGCCTTCTGCTTAGCATATGCCAATCGAGCCTGTTCAATAAGCTTCTCCTTGCGCTGGTATTCAAGTTGCTGCTTCTTTGCTTCCTCCTGCTTCTGTAAGGAAGCATTGTGCATGTAACCGTACACGAGACCGAAAGCAAGTGCTGACCAGCGGCCAACCTAACCCACGTAAAACGTCAGATCGCTAGTCATTTTCTACGTCCCAATTTCTCGTCATCCGCCGTACGTTCACAAATGCGCGGTTCACCATTGTCAAAAGAGGCTGCGTGTATGTTTCGAAAGGGGGGACTGTGTCTTTTTTTTTCTTTTTTTGCGGGCCCAGGGCAAAACATCCGCCGCCGCCGCCGAATTTACGTCATCAGTATCGATTTACGAGTTCTCCAAGGTGCTCATGGGAGCAGATTTGCCTGGCAATAAATTGTGAAAGAGTACCCGGAGAACCATATTGTGCGCATCAGCAGTACTTAAAACTAGTATAGCAAGCAGGAACGCTTAGATTCTGTCCTAGCGAAATCTCACATGCATCGACTTTTGCAATTATTTAATTGCAGGTTCACTGCACCAAACATCTTTCTGACGTATTATGCTTTGAGAAATGCCCTGACGTATTTCTTTAGATGCGCAATACATCATGAGATTGGAAATTTGAGAGGCTCCTCTTCTAAATGTGAAACCATGGACTACAGCTCGAATCATAAATGCATTCAGTTACTGTTGCTTATAGCAACGTACACGGCTTCTAAGCATAGATATTCGTTTCCCTCGATTACAGTTAGACGCCCTTTACGGCGCCACATGCTTTACTTTATATCAGCCTTTCGCCAGAAATACCTTTACGATCATCTCATAAAGAGACCACATAGAAGCAGCAATAACTTTGGTGAATCTGAAGTTCCATTTAGGAAGAGCGCCCCGTGCACCGTTCGTCAAGAACGACAGTTTATTAGTAGTATTACATTTCATGATGAAATGACGCCCAAGTAGTCATCCTTTATAGTCCCAATTGCAAACTTTGAGGACAATATATTAGCCTCACCATCAATATCGCCAGACGTAACAGCAGCCCACGCTGTATCCCCACTTACGATTTCTGTCGCATCCGTTCGCGTACCAACCAGTTTTATTCGCACTTGTACATCCTTTTGTATAACCTACCCAGCAGTCAGTGCTCCATCCGATAGAGAGAGTGATCAGCCGAATACCTGATCTTCTGATGAATAGCACGGAGGATTTCCATTTGGATCAAATTGCATATCGGCAGGTATAAGCTACCAGAATAAATATATCCGCAATCAACGAGGAAAAGTTGATCCGCACAGTTGTTCGCTCAACTTACATGCTGGGATACGAATACTTGAAGTGGGCCCACTTCAGCAAAGAAACCCATCTTGATTTACGAGTTAAGGATACACACACACACACACACACACACACACACACACACGCACACCCCATTGCGTCTATCTTTCTCTCTCTCTCTGCCTTTTCTTTATCCACCAGTTCCTCACTTACCCTATTCACCGTCGTCACTACTGCATCCAGAACTTCGCCTTTGTAAGGTTTGAAAACGATGGCTTGGTATTTAACCTTGAACTCGGCCAGCCCTGATCCGGGCAGAATTCTTCCCTTGCTTATACTGATTAAGGACACAACCGTAATAATATATCCAAAGCGTCCAGAGCATGTCCCTTCAACATCTTGGTACAATTTGTCTTTGAGTTGTGCATGCATGTTGGGGCCAAAGAATGACGGATGTAACGTAATGGTGTGCGAAAGTTCTTTCTTCAAAAGCATTTAAATATACAGCCCGATCGATCAATCGCCCAGAGCCCAATGTTACATGCATACCAGGAAAAACATGATCGCATCGAACAGATTATTTCGTTGATTAGCGCATAAAATAGTAACTCATCGAATAAAATGTTCCGGAACTTGAAAAAATTTCCGTCGCGACAGCCCTCTGACCAACACATAATCTCTGCACGAACCATGAAGCGAATCTCGGCGACAACGTCAGTACTGTCAAATCAGTTTGACAATGCGACGTGCGTAACTGATTAAGCGACCATCTTTTGTTGCGCGTTTGGATAATTTGCCGTATGCCCATGGGAAACGTCCGAATTTTCAGTCATTGACAGCGTTGTTTATGCTATTCAGTAACTCCTCATCACCTCGTGCCTCGCTTTCTTTGTGAGGTTTCTCTCAACGCTCGGCATTAAGGCTTGTATTAAGTCGATTCGCTACGACGGGCCCGCTGCGATAAAGTAGATAACTCGACGCTGAGATATTGAATGTGTGCGCTTCCCGTACCGTTGGAAGATAGCCAAGGCTTCTCTGGTCCCCAGTCGATAATGTTTATCAATGATATATATATGGCAGCATGTATATTTTGTCGAAGTAATTCACATCCGGGAAAAGGAAAAGCCTCACCATTGTCTGCTTTTTTGTTCACATGCTGCTGTTAGACACACATGCCTTTAGCTCCTAATTGTACTATCTCGCCCTATTTGCAGGGATGTTTACCGAGCTAACGTCCGAAGCGGTTATGAGGTTCTCCTTTTTATCCTTAGTTTGATCCCAACTGATGTGAGCAGTTCAGTTACAACCTTCACAACCTTCATTTGTTCTACCCAATATAGTGCTCTCTTCAAGTCATTCGCGTTTCGAGCTCAATGACTGGACTCAACTTCTGGCATTCAACTATACTAATATTGCAGCGATGTGCGAGTAGTCATTTCCCGAGATAATACTCAAAACAGATCCTTCGAGATCACCATGACAAATGCAGCAAGCGGTGATTAAAAAGTCAAACGAGTGGGGGAGGTTTGCATCGAACTAACGCCATATCCTCCATTATTAACCGTGATGTCGCAACTTCGCTCAACACACAATTCGACTTCCAAGTCGCACCACCAGTGGTTACCGTCCACCTCGGTACAACTGGAGGAAACAACACATGCTTCAGTTTCGGCAGACAGAGAAACGACGGTTTTATACGACAATGCAGGGCAGATTTCGACCGCGACACCAGCACCAGATCCGGGGCAGCAGCAGTCTGCAACCGACATGAACAAAGTCGATGGTAATGCTTCTTCAGGAAGCGAGCGGAGATGTTGGATATGCTTCGATGAAGACGATGGCGACGATAATAATTGCCAAGACGTTTGGGTAAAGCCCTGCCCGTGTTCTCTTGTTTCCCACGAGCAATGCCTCCTGGACTGGATCACAGAGAGCCAAAAGGATGCCCCAGCGAAAAAGGTTCATTGTCCGCAATGTGGAACGCCCTATGTCGTTTCCGGATCCACAAGCTTGACGCTGGTCGTATTGACGTTGCTGGATAAATTGGCCCACGCAGCGGCGCCCTACATTACACTGCTCGGTCTGGGTTGCTCGGTGTTCATCACGTCCACCACATATGGTGCATACACTGTCATGGCACTCCTGGGTCCGGAGCAAGGAGAGCAGTTGATTGGCACGCCTGCCCAGTGGTCTTGGAGAGTGTGGTCCTCGTTACCCTTTATTCCTGTCATCCTCGTCTCCTCCCGGTTCCGATGGGCCGACGGCCTGTTACCGTTCGCAGCTGTGTTTTTGCTTCGAGCCGCGGGTCATCCGATGCATCAGCTGAAGCTTTCGTGGCCGCTGTCCCCGGCAACCGTCTTGGGACTCTTTCCCTGGATCAGGTATGTTTACTGCCAAAACAATAAGCATACGCACATCAAACACTATTTGGTATAGGTTATTGTACAATAATTTATATGTCATTGTTCAACACCAGTTGTCTCGAAAGATTCTATTGCGACGCGGCTACAGTAGGAATCGAAATCTGCAGCAGGATACCCAGCAAAACCATCAAGAGTTTCTAGCAGATAATGATGATCAACAGAAATCAAGTGGTGGTCTTTCGGTTATTAGTGCATTACTATGGCCCGTGATCAGTACGCTCTTGGGAAGGTGAGCGAGCATAGAGCCAACGGGGACCAAGCCAGTCAAACTCACGATAATCCCAGTTGTCTTAATCACTTTAAACTCGTCCGACAATATTTCCCAGAGCCCTTCCATCGCAATGTTCTCGGCGGTTGCTTGTATATTCTTGCAAAGGTGAGAAAAGAGAAGAAGGAGCGGAATGGTACGACGTTCGTTTAACGATAGCATATTAGGACATGGCGGGTTTAGTGTACAGATACGAAAAGATCCGCCAACGTCAATCGCGACGAGTCAAGAATCATGATGAAGTTGTTCGTAGATAGACATACCTTCCTCTTAATTCCCGCCGCCCATCTAGTGTAGATATTCCCTTTAACACAAGAATAATACAAATTGTATCATAGAATTACCCTTTTGCAGGGACCAAGATACCCCATAAAACCGTAGCCTGACGATTTTTATCAGAAAAAGGACATAGATATTACACATAGGATATCATACAGGTGATTTGTACAAAGGAACGGTATGCGAAATGAATGAAGCTAAGCAGTGGCAAAGACAGTAGCGCTTGACCATGCGGGTTTGTTATTGGATCGACAGAGGAGACCCGGAGGAGGTGGAGGATTGGATGTGAATTGGCTGTACCAGACAGGCGAATTTTCGGTCATGCGATGAGGTTTGTTTTTCTTCCTGAACAGCTTGGTCCATGAGCGAGTAATCCATCGCGGCGAATCGTCCTTCCTCTTCAGATTGCTTAACCATTTCTTGGCTTGGCTTGGAGACCACCTTTTTGTTGGGACGTCGGACAAGGTAGAGGAATCATTTTCTTCCAAAGAAGACGCGTATTGGCTTTGGTGACATTCCTCATAGGATACAGGTAAAAAGGTTGAATCGTTGTGAAAGGGGAAGAAGCGTGTCTGAGATCGATTCGATGTTGTGGAGCGCACGCTGTGATAATCCTTGCGAGTATTTTTATCCAATGATATGCTGCTACTCATCGTGGAAAGATCATGACAATAACGTGCCAAGGGTGTCTTGCTCCTGTCAAGACGTTCAATGCGTGCTAGATTTTCGTGAGTTAATGGACGAGACATGACGAGAAGAGACAGAAAACAAGTGTTGTATTTATATGGGCGTGTTTTCTGGGAAAACAATGCCGATCGGCAAAGGGCCATGCAGTGCCCGTGCGTGACGGGTCCCCAGCCGACAAGTTACCCCGATGCACATAACACTTGTCTCCATTTCAACTCCAGTGATGCGCTCGTTTCGTCACCCGAGGCAATTATCATACGGTTCGGTCTCCTTATCCCATCCCATGAATCTTGTCAATAGCCCAGGAACCGTTCCATTCAGGGCGCGTTCGGGAGCCCAAAGAGGAGGGGACGCCCGAGTGTCGGGGTTACACACAACATGTGGCAAAAAAAGGACCTTTCTCAAGCCGAAGCCCTGGTTTCAGAAATAAGAAGGGACAACGCAGAAATTTTGTGGATGTTTCCCATAGCTCATGATATGCTTTTATTCAATTCTTTAGTCTCGGCCATTCTATGAGAAACGTCTGGTCCAGACGTCCCCAAAGTATCTGCCACCATTGGATTTATTTTATTGTTATTTCATTTTGAATGCAGAATTATTGTTATTATCCAAAAGTCTCTTTGTTGTTCTAGAACTCTTGTCGCTGGGCGCCGACAACAATTCTGAATGAACTACCGATCTTCCGCTTATTATTATGAAACAAGCTCTCCGCCACAGAGCCACTTGTTGCCTGTCGTCATCTTGTCAGTGACACCAGGCGAGAAGGGATTCTCCACACTGGAACCCAACCCAAGAGAAGGGTGACGCTGCCAAAAAGGGGGAGGGAGAGAGAGTGAACGTAAGAGACACGCAAAGGGAGACCACATCGTTGCCACCCAATCTCCGCGAGATCTGTTAGCTGGTTATGGCAAAGTATCTCCTGTTTCTATACCCACCTATTTTCGGAATGATGGATATAGATATCACTCTTTGTCAAAGTTTTTAACGGAGAGGCCCTTACTTACTGTGTAGTTGATGTCATTGGCCGTCAACTTGCCCTTTTCGTTCCTTAGATGGATGGCGCTATATTGTATGATCATAGCTTGTACCTTCATCGGGTATTTCATCGTCGATAATGTTACTTTTCCATCTTGAACAATTCATATCCGTTTCAAGGAGTAATACTGAGAAACCAAATAGTCTTCCTTTTGGATGGCTAGAAATCATTCAAACGGAACTGCAAAGCCCCATAATCTATGGATAAAATGCTGTTCGAGGCGAGCGCGTTGGTATGATAACGCGGCCTATTGTATGTGATCGTCTAGAGGCCATGCATGGAACTTTAATGTATTTTGTATTCGCCAAGTGGTGTCGCACGAACATCTCTAGCAACAAAACATTTGAGTCCTCTTTATTCGTCTTTGGCGGGTCTTACTTGCATCTCAATCCTTGTAAATATCTCCCGAATCATTCTTCTAATACCTGTCGCGCTCTCTCCAATCCTCTACTGTCCCTGGCGCTTGTGTATCAACGCAAATCGTGCTACAATCTGCACCATTTCCATATATATGGTCGTCGCAATAAGACGTCAGCTTTGAAGTGGACTAAGCTGGCAACGTTGGCTTGGTGTGCCAAGAATACAATAGAGAATAGGATCATAGCAACTGTTTTTACTTCACTCTCAGCACCAATGAAAGCATTTGCCCGCATTATTGTCCCTGAACAATAAATTAACCCAATAGCTAGCTGATCGCACAGTGATCGCTCATGTCAATGAACCGTGAGGAAGAAGGCATTCTTCCGTCAACCAGCGGCTCACGACTGTCATCCAACAACCCGTACAGAAATCTGGATATCGAATCTTTTACGGACATTGATGATGAGCACGATCACGCGCGACCACCGAATCAGCCACCCTCGAAATTCCTGACATTTGCTGTCAGGGACCGGCCGTCCAATCCACTCAAACGCAGCAACACGGTCGTGACAACGAAACCTGTGCAAATGCACGAGTTTACTACCGCCTTTGAGAATGATCCTGCAGCACCCCCGGGAGCAACAACGATGACGTTTTCGTCATCTCTGCGCCGACGACCGTCGCGAGCCGATTCACTCGCTTCCTCGACCTTGCTTTCCGGACATTCCCGATTGCCGAGTTACGACGCGATTGACGATGTCGATTATTCGGATACGGCTCGTCTGACAGCTAACATGGCAGGCGATCAGCAGCAGCAGCAGCAGCAGCAGCGGTCTTCCGCACCCCGCCAATCGCTTCGCCATCGATCGTTGCATAAAGTCGCAACTGTGTTCCGGAAAGCATCCCGTCGCGTGGTCAATATGCAGAACAGGGACAGTGAGGAGGTGGAGGCAGCGTCCGAGCGTCCTCCGTCTTCCACTGCCCCCCTGATATCCCATGAGCAGCAACACGATCATTACTACTCCACCCCTGAAGAATCAATACCAATGACTCCAACCCCATCTTCGAAATCAATCACCACCCATTCCATGGAGGACATCTTCAGAAACAAAGGCCGGAAACCTGGTATCTATCTTGCGGGCAAGAGCTGCTGGATTTTTGGCCCCAACCATCCATTACGCAAAACTCTCGCGCGGATCATCTTTTACAGGTACGGTGAAAACGCAAACTGACCTGCAACGAAAGAAAGGCTGAACCTACATACATCTAGGTGGACAGAATTATTCATGATGTTTATTATCGCACTGCACGGCGTCGTGTTGCTAGCAGTAGGTTGGGGAAACAATTACATGCCAGAGCCACCGACACGATGGGGTCAAACATGGGACCAATATGTCCTATTGGGCATTTTCTGTATTTATTCGTAAGTTGGACTGAGAGAAAAGCCCGATGGAGCAGAGAGCTATTGACATCCTTATCTATACAGACTCAGTATCATCTGTCGAATTATCGTTTACGGGTTTGTTCTGTCTTCAAAGGCGGCGGATGGCGTGCAACCACCCAAGGCTTTCCTACGACACAGCTGGAATCGGATTGACCTGCTATCAGTTGTCTCGTACTGGGTGGACTTTGGCTTAACATGCGCCGGACAAGTGATTGTGGGCGAGAGTCAGCGGATCCTAGAGTTCAAGATGCTCTCGGCTTTAATATTGCTACGTCTTTTGAACATTACAAACAGTAATAGAGTAATATTACAGAGTTTGAAAAAGGCTGGACCTTTGCTTGTTACTGTTGCGACATTTATCCTGTTCTTTTTTGTGGTTTTTGCGTAAGTATTCTTTCCTTCCAGTAGATAGTTGGCCCTCTTTTTGACGCGCTTCTAGCATCGTTGGTGTGCAGTCGTTCAAGGGGTCGTTTCTACGTCGCTGTGTATGGACTGGTTAGTGGTAGTCAGTTCTTGACCAGTTTGCAAAGTAACTTAACTTTCGCTTTCCCAGACCCTACCAATTCAAGCAACGTCGAAATTATGGCGCAGTACTGTGGTGGTTATATGCAAGATGGTGTTGAAAAGCCATTTCTGCTCCGAAATGGAGAACCGGGTCCATGGTCTAAAGGATTCATTTGTCCAGAAGGCTTAATATGCCAGGTAACTCTTGTTAGAACCTCTGTCGCGCTTCAGGCAGGCTCACTGTACACAGGAAACCGAAAATCCATACGGCAATACATTAAGTTTTGACAATATATTTGCTTCGATGCTTATTGCTGTTGTCATTGCCGGCAGTAAGTTTGTGCTTTGGTTATCAAGAACATCACTGATCATGGCTATGCATATAGATCAGACCTGGACGGACTTGATGTACGATATGATGGATGCCGAATACTTTATTGCCTGCCTTTACTTTGTCATTATTGTCATTATCCTGAATTACTGGCTGATTAATCTTTTTGTGGCCGTGATCAATGAGATGTTTGCCAAAGTACGAGAAGACTCGAAACATTCAGCGTTCACTGCATCAAGGTAATCACAATATGTTTATTATTCTGTTTGGACGCTCATCTCTCGAATAGGGCAAAGCCCGTTTTGGCAGACTCGGAAGAAGGCTGGGCGTTCGGACAAGATGCGATCAAGAAGGTCAAATCACGTTCCAAGCTGCTACCAGAACTGGTTCGACTCACTCGACCCTTTTGGGTGTTGGTGGTTGTCGTGGACCTTATCGTGATGGGATTAAAGAATAACGACATGTCTGAAGAACAGCTGGCCACCCTGGGTAAACTACAAGTACTAACCGTGACAACCTGGTTTACTTACCACATGGCACTCTTAGATAAGGCCGAATTGGGCTTCTCGCTTGCGTTTCTGTTTGAAATCATGCTGCGATTGTTCAGCCAGTTGCCTCACTGGCGCAAATTTTTCCAATCCAGGACCAACCAGGCCGACTTTTTCATTGCGATTGTCACATGTATTATCCAGATTCCTCCAATCCACGACAATAGACCGGTGTATGCGTGGTTAACAGGCTTCCAGGTGCTGCGTATCTATCGGGTTATCGTTATGATTCCTCGTCTGCGCACGCTAACTGTAAGTGGATCATTCCGATTAGGAGCGAGACTTTAAATAACATGGATCGAGCAAATAGTCCAGAGTGCTTGGTAGCGTCTGGGGTCTTATCAACTTGGTCTTCTTCATTGTCCTGGCCACGCTACTGGCAGCTATACTGGTACATGTCAAGCACGCCATACCTGATAATGCCTTGTGTATTTACTTTAGTCAATAGGCCTTTCAACTGTTTGAAGGACTGCTAAATGACAGTCAGGATGAAATGCGATTTTTCTCGATATACAACTCCTTTGCTGCTTTGAACCAGGTAAGTTTAAGGTAGTTAGAGCAATAGCAGCTAACTAAACTTTTGATGGCGTCCAGCTATTTTCTGGTGAAAATTGGACGACGGTACTTTATGACGCTATGGAAGCTGGAGTACTGTCGAGAACTACAGCTGTCAATGCCCTCTTTCTCGTCTTGTGGTTCATGTTTTCAAACTGTAAGTGAGAGATCATTGTTTGTATCGTACGTCTTCCAACTAGCCTCTGGTAGTCGTACTTGTCAACATGTTCATTGCTGTCCTTATGGAAAACTTTGAGACAGCAGAAGAGGAAAAGCGACAGCGACAGATTCAGCAATTTATTAGAAAAACGGAGACTGTGGTGGAGCATGATCCAGTCATCAGCAAATGGAATATATACCGATATTTTCGGCCGCACCCAAAGGGTCTCAACGTCAACAACATACCAGCCAACTTGGTCTGGAACGCAAAGAAGAATGTCGTTCGGGACTTCATGGCTGATGAAGGATTATATCTAGCGGAGACTCTGGTACGCGAGTTTTCTGGTTCTGTTAGGAAAAGGCGAATTGATTATAATGGTATTAGGATGACGACATGATCCGGCCAGAAAAGAAACGGTTTTCTGGTGTGCGCGGTATACTAGAGCGGTTGTTGCATCGGGAAAGACCTTTGCCCAACAGCGCCACTCGCAAAAGCCTAAACTTGATAGATCGTAACCCGTGGGACCAGTTCCATACATTCTATGACACAGGAGGGAAGCTGTCCGAAAGGGAACCTCGGTCTTTGCGGCTTTTACTAGAGTCCTCGTCCTCAGCAGCAGCAGCATCGGGAGAAGCTGAGGCGGCAATGCATGATGTAGAGGAGAGGAAAGCTCTGCGACAGGAATTCATCTATGCACATCCCTCCTACGATAAGTCCCTCTATATCTTTTCCGTCAATAACCGAATCAGACGCTGGTGTCAGATGCTGGTTCCTCCTAGCCGGGGCGAGCGTTTCTTTGGCACCCAGCCTTCCTTGGTGGCCAGCTGGATATTTTACGGCATCATTATCTGTTCCGTGGTTACAACCGTCGTTCTAACCATCTACAACTCGCCTGTGTATCAGTTTCAGCACCGCAACGACCCGCAACATCTGTTGATTTTTGCACACCTTGACTGGGCCTTTACCATTATTTTCACGCTAGAATTTGTGATCAAGGTGATTGCAGATGGCTTTCTGCTGTCTCCAAACGCGTACTTGCTGAACGGATGGAATGTACTGGACCTCTTTGTGCTTGTGACACTTTACCTGTCCAACTTCGGCCAGTTTGCGTCGTCGACAGGTCTCGAACGCGCGTTCCGTGCTTTCAAGGCGCTGCGAGCGCTGCGGCTGATCAACCTGCTCCGGCCCGCGAGAGAAATGTTTACCGTGATTCTAGTGAAAGGCCTGCCACATATCGTGGATGCTGCATGTCTGGGCGTGTTTCTGATCATCCCGTTTGTCTTGTACGGTCAGAACCTTTTCCAGGGCTTGTTTTATGGATGCAACGACAGCGGCGCCAATATCACGACCAAGAGCACGTGCGTGTTCGAAGCGATGCTTGGCACTCAGGCACCGATGCCTGACAGTACCGAGATCTATCAGCCACGCGTCTGGGACAACCCATACGTGTACAGCTTTGATTCGTTCTGGAAGGGGCTCTCGGTGCTGGTCGAGATCGCGAGCGGTGAGGGCTGGATAGACGTGATGGTAGCGAGCATGTCGATTGTCGGCAAAGACCAGAACCCGCAGCCGGACGCTAGCCAACTGACAGGGATATTTTTCATGGTGTACAATCTGGTCGGCTCTGTCTTTGTGATCTCGCTCTTTCTGGGAGTGGTTCTGGAGAACTTCTCGAAACGAAACGGAACAGCGTACCTCACGGTAGACCAGCGGCGGTGGCTCGACCTGAAGAAGCTTCTGAGCCAGATGCGCCCTGCGAAACGCCCCAAGCAGGTGCCCTGCGACAGAATACGGAAATGGTGCTTTGATCTCGTTGTACAGAAGCGCGGCAAGTTTTACAAGTTTATGACGGGCGTGATTGTAATCAATATCATCTTTTTGTGCACCGAGTCGGAACGTGACCAAGATATCCCTGGAATGGCCATCGCAAGAGGTATGCTGTCTCATATGCTACAAGAGGGTGTCTAACTTGGCAGCGGTTATAGCGTACGTTTATCTGGGATTCATTGGTATCTATTGGCTCGAGATCATCATTAAGCTCCTGGGGTTGGGTTGGAACTCTTTCCGGCGCAACCTCTGGAACTTGTACGATCTTGTTGTCGTCATCGGTAATACGGCAACCATAGCCACTGCTTTGGATCCGCAGGTGCGTCAAGTCAATGTGGAGTCGCAAAAGCTGTTCATGACTGCACTTTGCTTTAAACTCGTACAACGAAGCGATAGTTTAAACCAACTTTTTACCATTATCGCGTAAGTACAGCGAAGGTCTCGGGCAGTCGAGTGACAGTTGTACTAAAGGACGACAACCAAAAGCGCCTCGGCGTATCAAATCGCCAATGTGTTCGCTGTATGGTTTGTCATCTGGAACACTTATGCCATCATGTTCATGGAGATATTCGGCTTGACAAAGTACGGCACTCAAGCAACAAATGAGTATGTGAATTTCCGAAATTATGCAAATACAATGATATCTCTTGTCCGGTACTCGTCAGGGTAAGTTATATATCCAAATTCGCCCCCTTCCTATTACCAACAAACATATAGAGAGGGCTGGAACACAGTGATGCATGATTTCACGGTGGAGCCGCCCAACTGTGTTGCTGCTGAAGATTATCTGTATTCAGATTGTGGGTCCTTTAGCTGGGCCTACTTTCTTTTCATGTCCTTCAACATTATCTCCATGTACATGTTTACGGCTATTTTCGTGGCCGTGGTGGCAGACAACTTCTCGTACGTTTACCAGATCGCCTCGAATTTCTCGCTCGTCAACCGGGACGAAATCAGAAAATATCCTTTTTTCAACGCTTCTACTGCATGCTCTTCAGTGAAAAAAGGAATCCTTAACCCTTTCTTTTATACGTTCAAGATGGCTTGGGCAGAATTTGACGTCAACCGAACTGGTTACATCGAGCCAAAGGACTACGTTGCATTCTGGAGAGTAAGCTGCAGGCTCTTTTATTTATCAAGCTAAAAAGAAGAAAATTGATATCGTGGCTATTAGAAACTTGGTGGCATCTTCCGTGCAAGTATCTATGACCCAGAATACTCATACAAAAACCTAGTCCAGCAATGCAAACTGGATGATCGATTGGTTGTCGTCAAGGGCAATCCGTATCAAGTGAACATTGACCTGCGCGCTCTTCGAGCCAAGTTGAACGGTCTTGACAAGGAAACCGTACATCGCCGCAAGCAAGATCTGGATATGCTATACTGGGTGTGTAACTTTTTCCTTTCTGCGACATTATGGGTAACTAACTGATCATCGAGGATAGGAAGCGGCATTGACGGAAGGGCCAAAGGGGGTGTCGTTCAACCAGATGCTATTGATGCTGGCAAGACGCAAGCTAATCATACCAGAAAATGCTTTGCTGTAAGCTGTATGGTTAGCGGTCCAAAGACATGTACTAAGTCGTTCTACTTGTCTAGCCTTGAGGAGCTTTTGAATAACCGGAAAAGGGAAGAAGTAGTACAGACGTTGATCAAGATTGACCGTGTCAAGGGTATGATCGAGACGATAGCTTTACGCAAGAAGTTCTTGAAACATCTCCAAGAGAAGCGCATTTCTAAAGCTCGCACCAAGGCTGCAAACTGTAAATACTGTCAAACAAGGAGAACGCCAATCTTTTTTAAATAACGGCTTTTCTTAGTGCCTTCCATCATTATGGATGAACAACGGCTTTCAAGAGCAAGTAACTTGATGGCATTGCAGTCTGCTCCTCCCACGCCAACTGCCGATGATGACAATATCTCGACTGCCTCCAATGACCATCCAAGCTCAGGTGAAAGAATCCCGACAGTGAGTTTTATTGATTCTTACGACTACTTTGACCCGGAGCCGACTCGACATTGCGCTCCTCGTGGACACACCGACGGCGAGGGAATGTGGCATGGTAAAACGATAAGATCGCTCGTCTGTGTTAACAGGCTGGAAACTGACCTTCTTTATATAGATCTTTTACAAGATGAACTGGAAAAGTAGTATACCTCATGTTGTAATACTCATACGTCTTTCATTGTACAAAAGTCCTTTCTCTTTAATGCTGCGAATAAACTTTACATCGTAGCGAGCTCAGTCCACTTCTTCGTTTCTCCTAGCAAGCCACTGCTGATCACGGAATACCCCTCTCGAACAAAACGAGAGCATCGGCATCGCAGTTTGGATTATTGCAAACAAGTGAATGCTTTCCGGATTGAATGTTCCTGAAAGTCACACTTATGCGGCTGGCTGGCAAAAAAAAACTCGGTTGCACCTGAGACAAAAAAAGCTTATTTGATCATGTCTCCACTATTTGATCCGACACCTCTATGGCATGCGATTGAATTACCTCCTGTGACGGTACAGCCGACGCAGCCCGAGGTGGCGTTGGATGCGTACAAGGACAAGATCAGTCATGCGAAAAAGTTGCTGAAGGAAGAGAATGAAAAGGTCGATCTACGATCACGGCTTTCCTCGAGCGATCGCAGCTTTGTGTCCAACATTTTGACGTCCGGTACGCTGAGCGACAAGGTGTCTGCGCTGACGCTGCTTGTGCAAGAGTCGCCGCTACACAGTCTCAAGACGCTCGACACACTCATGACGATGGCCAAAAAGAAGTCGCGCAAGGAGGCGCTCATGGCGGTCGAGAGTTTAAAGGATCTCTTTATCGGCTCGGTCCTGCCTGACCGCAAGCTGATTTACATTGTGGATCGCCCGCTGGGCAGCCCCGAGGTCGAAGACAGGCATCTGGCCTTGTGGCGGTTCGAGGATCACTTGAAAAAGTACTATTTCCAGTACATTCAGCAGCTCGAAGCGCTGTCGCACGATCCGCTAATGCACGTCCGCCTGGCCGTTGTGAGGTGCATCTACGACTTGCTGGCGGCCAAGCCCGAACAGGAACAAAACTTGCTCAAGCTCCTGGTCAATAAGCTCGGTGACGGTGAGAACAAGGTCGCGTCCAAGGCGTCGCATCTGCTGGTCGAGCTACTGGTGGCGCACCCGGGTATGAAGATGTTTGTGGTGCGGGAAATAGAGCAGCTCGTGCTGCAGCCAAACGTCAATGAGCGGGCGCAGTATTACGGCATGATCACACTCAACCAGACAATCTTGACCAGCAAAGAGACTGAAGTGGCCAACAAGCTGATTGCACTCTACTTTGTCTTCTTCCGGCGGATTCTCAAGTTGGTCGAAGAAGGTGATAAGCTGGTTCCCGAAAAGACGAATGAAAAGGACAAGAAGAAGAAGAAGGATAAAAAGAAGGAGAAGGGGAATGCCGTGGATGTGGATGAACATCAGACGAAACTGATTGGCGCTATCCTGACTGGTGTCAATCGTGCCTTTCACTTTGCGAAAATCACGGATGACACGTAGGTTGTGAGGCGGTTGCAGAGAAAGAGAGAAAAATCTCATTTGGTCTTTAGGTTTGAAAAGCATTTGAATGTCTTGTTCCAAATCACGCATGCCGGAACGTTTAATACAGCCATCCAAGCGCTTTCTTTAATCTTTTCTATATCCCTTGTTAAGCCAACCGTTTCTGATCGATTTTACCGGGTCCTTTACGAATCACTTCTTGACTCTCGTCTCATAACAACATCCAAACAGACCATGTATCTCAATTTGCTATACAAAGCAGTACGAGCGGATTCAGATCCACGCCGGGTCAAGGCATTTGTCAAGCGCATGATACAGATCGCAGCTCAGCATCAACCACCCTTTATCTGTGGTTTGTTCTATCTGTTAAGCCAGGTAACCACATAACGGAAAAAGTTCGATCGTACGGCAACTCATTGGTTACTTATTCTATAGTTGATGGAAACACACAAAGGAGTGAGAGCAATGCTAACAACTCCTGAAGAAGACGATGAAGAAGAGCACTTTAAGGATGTTCCAGATGAAGAAGACGAACAACAACAGCAGCAGCAGGAAGAAGACGAGGGAGAAGAGAAAAGCAACAACAAGAATTATTACGATGGTCGGAAACGAGACCCTCGATTTAGCAACGCAGACAAGAGTTGTCTTTGGGAACTGGTAAGATTTGCATATTGAAGAACGACCAAGAGGTGCTGATCAGATATGTGGCAGATACCATTTAAAAACCATTATCACCCAACAGTGGCCAAATACGCAGAGTTCTTGTTCAAGGGCGAAAAGATAAAGGATGAACCAGACATGCAAAATCACACGTTGATCCACTTTTTGGATCGATTCGTCTACCGGAATCCAAAGAAGAACGTAAAGCCTCGCGGTGGTTCCATGATGCAGCCATTGCTTGCACGACGGGACGGCGGTGTAACGATGACACGCAACAGCAATGTAGACGAAGTGCCTGTCGTTTCAGAAGAGTTCTGGCGGAAGAAGATCGAGGATGTCCCTGTAGACGAGGTATTTCAATTCTTGATCGCGGTGCATTACATGGAACTGAATGGTTCATTATTAGATATTCTTCCACAAATACTTTACACAAAAACGCTCTGGTGAGGCATTATCCGAACCACAGAAGAAGAAGAAGCAGAAACTAGATGATGATGAAGAAAATGAAGACGAAGTATGGCGGGCAATGGTGTCGTCTATGCCAGGAGGGCTCGAACGTGACGACGAAGATGATGATCTTATGGACGAGGACGACGAGGATGAGGATAACTTTGATAACGAGGACGACGAAGATGACGAGTTTGATGACGAGGCATTGAAAGCGTTACTCATGGATGAGAGTGATCAAGATATAGGAAGCGATATTGAACTCGCAGAGGCGCCGTCAGATTCAGAATAAAACAAGAGTCGTTCCTCTTTCTTACAGATAGTTCATTTGAGCCTGGTTTGCGCGGCTGCATATAGTTACATCGACCAGAGAGCAGTAACCCGATATACGCCCAAAAAAGGCTATCCAAGGTTATCCGAGAACAAATGAGGTTGCATAGACCTATGTAGAAAATCCCAGGCAAACAAATCTGAAGTTCAAAAAGAGCGCCACGATGTAGAACGCCTTGGTTAGCTAGTTTGCTTATGTCATCCTCCCATACTGTTTTATTCATATCCTAAAAGACAGGAGATATGTAGATATAAAGTATACATTTTTGGAGTGCCTGGGAAATCACAGCTGAATATCAAAGTCATTCCATCCAGTTCCTAGCAAGACATTAGGATCAAACATGAAGGCGTTGGCGATGGCATCCGTTCTGAGAGGCATGGCTGCATGATTGATGGTATGCAAAGAGGACGATGAAAACAAGTGTTGATGTGGGTTTTGTTCCTGACGATCCAACCGGTATCCTGTGACGAAAGATGCAGGCGAGTACGGGATCCGACTAGGGTACGACCCGGCTCCAAAAGTTGATGAACAACTAGAAGTAGATTCTTCTGATGATGACGCTGGCCGTTCGTCCTCTAATTAAATCATAGTGTTTACTCCCTTTTCATAACCATTTGTTTCTTTCTTTCTTCCCTTACCTTTTTCGTTTGTTGTATCATAAAGGTGCTGATGTGCAAATTCGGCTGCAATGGCAGTAATGTAATCATTCTGTTGCTGGGTATTATCGACGGGATAGGAGGATTGTTCTTGAGCCATGTATTCCTGTTGCAGTGGATAACTATTTGCCCTGGCGCAGCTGCAGCCGTTACTGCTTTGATGTGGTATAAGAGAGGTAGAAACCGGTCTGTTTCTGTTGTTGACTGGTTGAGGTAAGGGCCTTGTTTGATGAGGCGGTGTTGAAGTGCCACTGCTGTTTCGCCGACCATTGTTGTACATCCGTCGCTTTTGTCGGATAATGGACCGATCCAAAAGAGAATCGATCTCTTCCTTATTTCTGGCTTCAGCCAGCAGACGAGAGACTCTATTATTTGATGCTGTTCCTACTACTAACATTTTCCGGTGATCGACGTTCTGTTGTGGTTGTTGTTGTGGTTGTACTACGTTGTTGTTTGCTGATCTAGTGCTACCGCTACTGCTATTGGCTTCAACAATGGAAGAAGATTCTGCATCCAAGAAGAGCGGAACTCGAAAGTTCTGGTGAAG
This sequence comes from Thermomucor indicae-seudaticae, assembly GCA_000787465.1. NCBI lineage: Eukaryota > Fungi > Mucoromycota > Mucoromycetes > Mucorales > Lichtheimiaceae > Thermomucor > Thermomucor indicae-seudaticae. The sequence continues at coordinate 85,674 of JSYX01000035.1, forward strand.
TAACAGTTCAGGCGAAATCTCAAGCGAGGCAAGCTCAGGGATACTGCTAGGTGTCTTTAAACGATTGGCGAGCACGTCTTCTTTGCTGTAATAACTGATAAGATGTTGCGGTACACCATTGACGACCAGCGACATCGACTTTTTGATAAGTCCGTCCTGCTTAAATCGGTAACTGCTCGTGAGTGAGCCTACCAAAGCCCGCTCACGCTGTCGTTCTGATAGGTTCTGCAGGCCTTTGTTGCTATGGCATCTGACATTGTCCAGGTCATTCTGTGGTGTTCTCTTGTCCAGCTCACGGTATACCAAAAAGTTGCCCAGTATCCGAGATGGACTCCATACCAAACCATCCGTCCATCGCTTGATACCTGTTTGTAAGCACGACGAAGAGAGTGCTTAATAATAAGGATAGCGGACGTTGTCGAGTTCTCTTACCGCTCTCGTTCTCATCAAAGCAAAACACAGCTCCGCTACGAACAAGTTGCCGTTCTTTCTCCTGAAGTCGACGACTTACACGGGGTAATAAGCCTCGTCGACATGCTTCAAAGACAACCAAGGAGTCTCGAGTTGTCTCTATGTAACCATGAAATGTCTCAGTGACTGACATGGCGAAAAAACAAAAAAAGGAGCAGAATACAAGAAAAAGAGAGGATCATTTTCCGTGTCAAAACATTACATGCTTTTTTCCTTACAGCCCTGTGCCTATCGATTGCATCATTGCACGACGCCCGCCCACTTTCTGTTTCGGAAGACCAAAAAAGTTCCATGGGCATCATTGGGCTACTCACATGAGCTCATTGCACACGTGTCTTGCAAGCAAACAAGTTGGTTTTACTAGCATTCCACTACATAAGAAATAGAAATTTCATTACGTTTCATTGCTATCTTTGTGTAGCTTGCCCGATACTCATTAGTGAACAAACCACATAGTACTAGATAGACATTCGCTATCTACTGTGCCCATCGGCCTCCATGCATTGCATATCAAGATATACACATAGACATATCTAAATGTGCATGTTTTTACGACAAATGATGCGTAGCCGAAGGGAAAGGACTTCGGCAAGACCGAGTCCATGCATTGCAAAAAGAACCGAATAAACAGATGATTAGTCTGTAACAACAGAATCTGATCGATGAGGGTACTCCAACTCCGTCCATACTCTGGGTGGATCACCTGAAGAAACCCCAACCCTCATGTTGAAGCTGCACTGCAACAAAAAGGGGAGAACGTGTTTTACCTTGATTAAAATATTCGACAACCAGTACATGTTTCCTTTTGCCTCCTTCTTCTGCAACGATGTCTGTAGCATTCTGTTGTGCCCAGCGTAAAAACCATGGGAATAAACGCGCAGATCGCCGATCTAATTACTGTTTTTGAATAGATGTTTGCGAAACTTCGAGCGCTCTTTTGCGTTACTAGAAACCATAGTTGCGCTAAAAACCATCCAATTTGGCGTCGTGTTAGTCAAAAGTTTACGTGAATGAAAAATCAATGCTAGCGTAGATTTTGCAGCGCTTTTATTCGCAAGCGCAAACTTGGTTCCAGCGGACACAAAAAAGGGCGTATCAAGCAGCATAGTTTCTATAGTCGTACAAAAGGGAGGCTTGGCTTACTGACAAATCCTGGAGACTTTGTTCTGTTGGTGCGATTCTTGTTCTGATACGCTCTGTGTCTTTGGCGACACACTTTTGTGAGAGATAGGGCTCCCACGTGGGCTGCGCTAACTGGGAGCTCATCCCAGTTACCGTGCCCCAGCCAGCCGGCCTTCGTCTCAGCCCAGTTGCGTCCGATCCCAAGTGACGGAGATTGTTGTCTGCTCCTTATGGACAGGCGAAGGTCAATCAACTGTATTTCCACGTCTGTTCCAGCCGGAACTACAGCGCGAAAGCGGGTATCCTCTAAGGGGTTTTGGATTATTACAACTCGTTGATATCGATCCATCTCTCGCAAAATATGTGCTGACTGAAAGGAATGATTTACGGTACAGTACCTTGATAGCAAAGGTCGAAGGATGTGAGTGTCCCACAAGTTTGATTTCTAATGAACATGCACCATGCATGCTGTGCTGACAGAGTTGACTTTTGGCATGCATGGCTTCTTGTTCCACCAAGGACTGTACGATAATCTTCCGGACGCCGTTGAGGCATTTTATACTTTAACGGTTAGAGAATGCTGATTGTAAAGATTTGTAGCTTTTCGCTGTTAGTATTTCTGCTGTAGACTACAGAGAATCTGATGCTTTGCTCTTGCCATGTAATTGATTAGCATGCAGTTGCAGTCTCAGTCCGCTTCTTTTTGCATCTTCATGTTGACTCTGTTTATCGCACGCAGAATCACTTGTGTTGTAAGTAAAAGTACAATGCATTGAAGCAAAAAATTCATGCGACGGCAATCCCGACAAAATTTGCTACTGCGCTTTTCTGATTGTGTCCTCGCCATGAAACGTAAATTGGAAGACGATCATGATCTCGATCCTCCATCAAAGCGATCGGCAAGACATGAAGAAAGCTCCGATGACGATGACGACGTCGAAGATCATGACTGGGAGACCGTCGAAGTACCAGACACAGATAGACCCGTATATCATGACGTCGAAGTCGTCTTTGAAGCACCTCGAGCTGTTTTAAAGTAAAAAGAAATAGAGGTGGTCTTTAGGGGGAGCTTATATAGTAAACAAAAGGAGATAATATTAGAAAGTCAAAGTGGGAAGCAGCTTATGAGCGCAACCTGCGAGAATGGATGCACAACTGCCATGTGACGCTATTGATAGCTCACTACATGATCCGTAACGCTTGGTGCTCGAATAAAGAAGTCCAGGTAAAGAAAGATAGAGAATCGCTCTGAAAAGGTCAAGTCCTCACGCTTGTCTAGTCAGTTTGCTTATCAATAGTGCCAGAGCATATACAAAACCAGCTGCAAGACGGAAACACGTCCGATGTAGCGTTTCAAACTGGGATCAAATGGCTTTTTGCATGGTGGAAGACATACTTTAACCTCACAGGAACCGGACTCGTCACGCGCGCATACGACGAGTACGCCTTTCTAATGGACGCAGATTTGACCAGAGACGATAATGTAAAGAACTTGCAATGTCAAGGACACATTGATAAAATCACTCAACTGTACTTCCCTTTCTTTTCCTAGTCTATCGAAGCGTCACTGGCCGTGCGCGATATCAAGGATAGCGAAAATATTCCAAGCATGCGTGATTTTGTGGAAAAGCTGGTCGTAAAGTCTGGTTATCGAGATACGTCGGCCCAACTCTTTGTTGCCATCCTGAGGGCACTTTCCATTGACGCCCGTCTCGTGTGCTCGCTGCAGCCTATTCCTTATCGCATTCCAGCAAAACGTTCGGAGCCCGATAAAGCCAGTGTTGAATCCAATGGTCAGTGAGAAAGAAAAAGCCGCTGTCTCTTCTCCTATGAATTCACGAATCGTGCGGAACAGACACAGGGTCGAAAGCTGATGATGAAGAAAAATCAAAAGTCAAGCTTAGGAGACGAGGCCCGCGCCTTGGTAGTCCCAAGACAACCCTCGATAGCGAACTGAAGGCGTTCCACGGTAAGCCTCCCATTATTTGGGCCGAGGTATACAATAAGCACCAAGATCGTTGGGTCTGTCTTGATCCTATCCGGGGACTCTATGACCAGCCCAAAGCCATGGCGCCCAGCAGCGGCGACAGACGCAACCAAATGGCGTTTGTGCTCGCGTTTCCAGCCGACAAGGACGGATGTATTGACGTGACGCGGAGGTACGCGTCACACATGGGCAAGTCGCTACGGCTCCGTGAGCGCGAGCTGACGAGACGCGAAAAAGAAGCCGGTATGCAGTCGTGGTGGGAACCGTTCTACCAAAGGATACGGCGCAAGCGGTGGGGAGACCTTGAAGAGCGAGAGCAACAGGATCTCGAGAACCTGAAAGCGCAGGAACCCATGCCTACTTCGATCCAAGCTTTCAATAACCATCCACTGTATGCTTTGGAACGACATTTGAAAAAGTTTGAAGTCATTTACCCGCAGGAGCCTGTGCTGGGTCACATCAAAGGAGAGAAGATTTTTCCTAGATCTTGTGTCAAACCTGTGCATACAGCAGAGACCTGGATGAAGCAAGGAAAAGTTATCAAGGACGGTGAACAGCCAATCAAACATGTGAATGCCAGAGCTGTTACGGCAGAAAAAAAACGAGCACAGGAATTAGCAAGGCTAGAAGGTGAGACCTTGCAAGTCGGCTGTTATGGAGAATGGCAAACGACTCCCTATGTCCCACCACCTGTCGTGGATGTAAGCCTTTCTATTCTCACCTCCAATAGAGAGACACTCATGCATGTGCGCCTAGGGCAAAGTACCTCGAAATGCATACGGTAGAGTAGACCTGTTTACGCCTGAAATGCTTCCTGCCGGTGCTGCGCATATACCAAGCAAGTAGCCAATAGCTTCTTTTCCATTTCTGTGATATCTATTAACACACAGCATAGTCCAAGGAATATCGCGGATTGCTCGGAAGCTGGGCATCGATTTTTGTGAAGCCGTGGTAGACTTTGAGTTTGTAAAACGGCGGTCTGTGCCAGTGACGAACGGTATTGTCGTTGCAGAGGAATACAAGGACATTTTGTTAGAGGCGAGTACAGCAGACGGCAGTACGGCTGTAGTCATAACCTGGATTGGATCTAACCTTCTTCCCTGATAGGCATGGCATGAGTACGAACGAAACGAGGCAAACAAAGCTATCCAGAAGCAGGAAAAGGAAGTATATGCTCGATGGAGAAAACTGATCCTGGGAGTGTTGATCAAAGAACGGCTGGTCCGAGACTATGGTCAATCGTCAGCAGAACCAAGCAATGAAAAGCCAGAGAGCAAGTGGGACTCCTTCTTAAGGACCATGAATCGTGATCGGACAGAACAAGATACGAGTGGAGGCGGTTTTATACGGGAGGACACGGAAGGAGGCTTCCTTGACGATCACGACGATGATATGGAATAGAAGTTACCATGTTTTTTTGCTACTTGCGAAAAGAAAAGAGAAACTTTTGCACGGCAAGACAGTTCTTCATTCTCCTGGTTTTAATCTCAGTGAACAGCACCTGTGAGCAATACATGGGCGCAAGAATACAAAGGTTGCATGGATTCCTCTGTGTTTGCAATGTCCTTTCGTGGAAGTTGCAGGAAGAGGCTCCGTTCCAGAAGTGGCTACATCGTATCGGAAGAGGTCCCCTTCCTTTCATGAGCGCACCATGAAAAGTAGATCACGGCACCTTAAACTTTTAGTCGGCCAAGTGTCTAAGGCCACCAACGAGAAATCTTCTTGTTGAAGTGCGCACTGGCCTCCCGCAACTGGCTGGAGAGATATTGTCTACGGAATTCGCTACGTCGAACATCATTACCGCTTTAACAGATGGTAAGCCAAACCCAGTTAATTGGAAGCTCTGGCACAGATTTCGTGATAAAATGTGCTTTGGGATGACCCAGTCGGCTGTCCGCTTTCTCGTTTTCTTAACCCACTTTACTCTCACATTCAATTACATTTCGATTTAACGATATCAGGCCAGGAAGTGATCACTGATCACCAAATAGAAAACAATCATATTCTCCTGCTTATTGACTTGGGAAGGCCATTAAATCGAATATCACTGTAGTCGGTTCGCGATGACGCAGTGCGACCGAACTGTTTTGGACAGTTGCTAAGCAGGTGATCAAGGAGACCAAGCTACATGGTCCAAAAGATACAACATGTGGCCGCACTGTTCTGGAATTCAATAGAAATGTTGCTCGATAGGAAGGATATTATTGTTGTTGAATTAGCATTTTTTTATTTTTTCGGAAATGGCAAGCAAAAGGAAAAAGGCTGTCCCGGTAACAAGACGTAATGACAAGCCAGCTCGATTTAAGCGATCATCAGCCGAAACCGCAAGACTTATTCGACGATTCCACGTATTGAACAAGGAGCTTGCTAAATGTGGTTCGGATTCTGCCCGCAGGAAAGAGATCCTGGCTGAAATGGAGGCCATGGGTGGTCTGGACTGGTATCAGAAAGCCTCACAGCTTGGTCAAAGCAAGACCCGCGGTGGCGACTCTTCGAAATGGCTTGTGAGGGTCTTGCAGGAACACGGCTATCGAAAGCCAAACCAGACATTACGATTGCTGGACGTTGGAGCAGTGTCGCCCGATAATTATAAACGACATGCTTCTTGGATATCTGCCAAACCGATCGACCTGAATCCTCAGGATCCGCGTATCGAAAAGCAGGACTTTTTGGAAATGGCTCCATCGGCAGAGTTTGATGTCGTATCCCTGAGCTTGGTCGTCAACTTTGTGGGCGATCCAAAAGACAGAGGTAGTAGACACATCCCGTGTATACCTAGGCCGCACTTCAATTATTATTAACGTTATATAAGGTCGAATGCTTCTTCACAGTCGCCATTTTCTTGATGGCGCGCGGCTCTTGTTTCTTGTCTTGCCGCTACCATGTATCACCAACTCCCGCTACATGAGCCATGAACACCTCTTGTCCATGATGCAATCCATGGGTTACACCCGTACCATTGATTATCACTTTTCAAACAAATTAGCCTACTATCTATTTGAGCTGTCTCAGGTGCGAGACTGCGCAACGTTCAAGAAGAAGCTCCTGCCTGGAAAGGAGGGCGGGAAACGGAATAACTTTGCCATTGTCATTGATCCCTCATAGAATACATCCGATACCATTTGTATATAGCACATTAAATATATAGATAAAAGCCATTCAAGTAGAGGGGTAGATGAACGCGTTTGTTCGCGTAACTGAAACAGAGCGGAATTTCCCCAAAACTGATTTTACAGGAACAAATATGGGATATACCGCCTTCCTTTATTCGTTCTTTTACTATGCCCGAAGACGAAAAGACGGAAGGACCTTCCCAGGAAAAGGAACAAGTAGAAAAGGAGACCTCCAACTATCTTGAGATGGAGGACAGTTTTGCGGATCTCAAATATCCAGACGTGTTGCATGCCATTGCGGAAACGAACGAACTGAACGTGCCGTGGCGAGATTTAAAAGAGCAGATTAAGGCTGCATTGTTGGAGGTACTCATCTTGATCCCCTTCCTATACAAATTTATTTATTTTTTTCTGTTTGAATCGATCAGCAATGCGCGATAATGGAAAAGAAGACGACTAGTCAGGAGGTGCTGAAAACGATCGATAGTGTAATGACGAATATTCTGCATAGCATCGAGCATCACGACGGGTAAGAAAACAGTTGAAGTATCAGGAAATTAGTTGTTCATTGAAAGGATAGACCACCTTTTACGATACAACGGCTTTGTGAATTGATTACGGATCCACGAAAACATTATCGAATGTTTATCAAGTATCTGAATGCCATTGAAAAAGTACTATCAGTCACGTCTACATGGAATCAATTTCCAGAGCACACGGGAAGCAATGGATCAATGGCCAGAAGATATTCGGAAAATGATAGTCTCCTTCCGGTACAAGGACTTATCGATGGAGCAGGAGATTTGGAACCCATTCATTTCCAGCAACAAGATGAACGGAACGGGTCGGCAGATCTTGAAAATTAACTATGTCCTCTCCTTTTTTCCCCCACTTACACTTAATTTTTCGGCATTGTACATAACGCATTTTGTCCTCTGAACCGGTCATTGGACCGATCCCGAAAGTTGTAACATGAAAAACTGGTTACTAGACGATGCACGCATAAACAACTTATGCTGTAGATCATAATATAAGGGAGTTTAAGCAACCACAGGGTTCTGTTTGCATGCATGTCCCTATTTAACCGTCAGGGTCGCATAAAGATCGTGTGCGTGGCATGAAAAGCTCTCGTGTCTAAGTGGGATCCGTGTCCTAGCCGATTCGATAATATGTTGTAGACGGACAAACTAACAAAGGTCACCATAGAAAAAAGGAGAGTTATTATTGCTGATTGAGACAACATTGCAATTAAAAGGTTGAATTTAACATGGTTTTAAATGAGGATGGCAATGGACGTTGTCAACAACACCTGGTAAGGCCACATACCAAATATGGACTAATGAAATGCTTTGTACCTATGCCAATGCCGCGCGGGCTGTTTACTTGTGTTGTATCCCCTTATAATGTCCCTTTTTAATTGCGCACGAACCATCCAAGGCCCCTGCGTGAAAAGGGGGGGGATCCAAGTTGTTTGTATGTTATATTCCGATTGCGCTCCATTCATTCCTCTTGATATTTCCCGTGTCTCTTCTGCACCCCGTCCCCTTCGATCCCTTTTCCTCTTTCTCTCTTCTTTCTGTGTATTAGTGTAAAATGAATTCACCCTCGACGTCGCATCAGTTTCCTGGACATTTTGATTACAACAGGTTCAGCAACTTCTTTTCACCGCAACCAAAGGAATTATTCGACGATGACAATCAAGTCCCTACACCGGAGCAATTTGATGCCATTGTCAGCAACTACCTCAACAATCTCAGCCCCAAAAAGCGAGACAAGGCATTAGTCGACAAGAAGCGATATCAGTTGATCCAGCAGGTCCTCAGAGAACCCAGAAACACGGGCATTTCTACAGCTCAGTTTCGCTTTTGGGTCAAGAAGATGTTCCAGCTGAAACCTGGATCCGCCGATCTAGTTTGCCATGACAACAAACCCGTTGCCATGAGAGAACAGATCTACGATATCCTGGTAAAAGCCCATCGTGATGCCCATCATGGCGGTCGAGACAAGACGGCAGCATTGGTAACGCATCGGATTCTTTTTGCGCGATAAGCATTCTTTTGTTCGTTCCATTCTCACTATAAAATATAGGTCCGAAGAAAGTTTTCCTGGATTCCAAAGGAACTGGTGGCGAGATTCGTACGGCATTGTCCATTCTGTATTACTCGTCGGAGCGGTGGCCAAAGTCCTGGCAGCATGTACACTCCCAAAGCAGCAACGGGAGTGGTGGCAGCAGCAGCAGCAGCAGCAGCATCTGGAAACAGCAGTAATATACGCTATGCATTCAACGGTTTTGAAGTATCGAATTTGCTCCATACGCCTTCCACATTCCAAGAAGATAGCTCCGTCTCTTCTGGGCCGCCGTCTGCTGAATACGAAGTATCTCCACAGCAATTCGTGTCCGGTTCACCTCCAACCAGACAAGGACTCTTTGAAGAGGAGGACCAACAGCAGCAGCAGCACCAACAGACATTTTACACTTATGGTTCACCTTCGTTTATCAATGGCGGTACACTTCGAACCATAGATCCATCGCAGTCGCCCATTCTTTATTCGCAGCAACAACAAAACTACTCGCAGCATTATTACTATCCCAACGTTCTGGGCATATACAACCATTTGGCGGCGGCAACAGAAGCAGTCGACGGTCCCTCTATAAACATGATGGGTTCTGTCGCAGAGACAACTTCAGACATACTCGCACATCATCAACAGCAGCATAATACTCTTCATCCATCATGCAACATCACTTCTTACAATCAGACAACGACAAACTCCTACGATCCATCATCAAGTACAGCAACTTACGGACAACCAACAGTGCCATATGATACTTCGGACGATATGCCTCTGCAACCAGACTATGAGACTTATGGAATCCCCTCTTGAAGATAGTCACTAGTTTTTCCCTTTCCGTTTTCCCTCAAGTATCATGTATTAGCCAACAGCAGTAATTAAATTTCAACTTAACGTTTCTTTACGATTACTAACTGGAAACAAGTACTACAAGACGTCATGATGCTCCCGGAGCTTGAACGTTTTCTTGTTCTACTTCTTCTTCTGTGGGTATCTCTACACCTTGTGCCCGGTTTCCCTCGATCAGCCATCGACTATATATATAGAGTTCTAAAGTGTCAGTCGTATTTCGTCTCTCTCTCTCTCTGTTTAACTTCGCACGTACAGCAACCGTGGTGTAGCTAACCATCGCCGCCCTCGACTGGCCGGATCTCGCGGCCAAACATCCTCGAAAAAGTAATATACGTGTCCTACAGCGATACCCAATAGGTCACTCGTGGGTAGTTGTCCACTTATTAAAAGCGAGAAGCACAGTAAAACCCATGGAAGATATGGTGCGCGAAATGTCATGATACCCAGGAAATTCAATCGAGCGTATCGGTTGCGCCTTGCCCAAACGTATACCATCGTGAATGCCAAAGGGGATCCCAGAAATGGCATGTAAGCAAATGAAAATAAGCTCTAAAGAAGTTCATGAAGGTTTCTGCCTCAGCAATACTCTTTCCTTTTCTTACCGCACAGATAACCAGTGCGATGCCCGAAAAGACCAGGAGCCAGACATAATCGGCTGGTCGGTTTCGAAAAAAGCTTTCCTCCATCATTCGCGAATACCGAGCACTGGTAGTAAAGGGTGCCAACGTTCAATCGACTTTTTGCCCACAACCAGCTTTCTTCTTCTGATCCTTACAAGAAAAAGATGTGGAATACCAGGTCGAGCGATACCGGCCCAAAGTACATAAAGTTTGTAATCAACCGCCACCACTATATACATATATCCCTTTAACGTCAACTGTCTACCCCGTCGTCTCTCCTCTCCCTTTTCAAACCTGATACCCATGGACAATCTTGTCAAAGTTCAACCAGAGCTGCAACGGATGAACAAACCCCAATTGCTAAAATGAAGGCATGTCGGTCTTTTCTAACCGGTAATAATGCTCGATCGAAAGAAAAACTTACAACAGCGAGACTGGTCAGGCAAGAGGCAGTGACATAGACGCGAGTAACTGGAGGAATATCGGTGTACCAGGTCTCGAACGGTGACGGCATCAAGAGGGGTGTGTGTGTGTGTGTGTGTGTGTGTGCTTAATGTCGACAACACAATCGTTTCCAGGAACAAAGCAGCCAATGGCTGGCGTTCACGAATTTCCCGTTTAATTTATAATAGCTTTACAGGGACATATGGACATACAATACAAATCAATGCCCTAAGCGATGGGGTTTGATTATCCGTGAACATTGTCATGGCTCATTCGCTTTCTGTTTCGTTTACATTATCTACTGGTAGCCACCTATCTCCAGTCTTTGCCGCATAGAAGATAAACTCATACAATGCCTTTGAAGAAATGCGCTGCCTTGCCTTATTACTCACTATATCGTAAACCTGGCTTCTGTCACACAAAGCTGTCTGCCCGCTTTTCCTCAGGACTTATGACAACAAGCTTTTGTTACCCTGGATATTCAATCTATGATTGAATCCACACCCTTATCGACAGATTATGCAAAACTGTCTTCATATACCCCGTTATTTTGCTGATACAGATCGTGCTAAACGCCAGAAGGGTGGTGATTGCAACGAAGACTTTCTTTCTAACACCCTTACCGACCTCTTCAGTTTCGAAAGGGCTCGTCCATATTCTTTGCCAAATGAACTTGACAGATTGCCAGTCATGTATTTCATCTTTCGATAGTCTTTCAAAGGGTAAGTCCCGGCTCTAATGTCATGATGACCAACCTGTTTACTTCTGGCCACGTTATTGCACAGCAGACCGTAATAATAACTTTTCAGAAGCTGAATCCGGGTAACGCCCTTAGGAAATGAATGGTATGCATCCTTCGTTGGCGAACACAAACAATACCACTGCATCAACGTTGCCGATCTATCACTATTCCGTGCGCTCTGCATGCATTGTTTCTTGTTCTTCCCCTGATCCAATCACCTCTACTACTGCCCAATCCTGTCCATCTCACGTTGCTGCTGCTACGGTCGGTAACAGCGAGAGCAGTTGCGAAGTCAAGAGTGACACGGAGACCACCCCTCCATCGCATGTCAAGTTTTTGACAGTTCCACTGTGCGTGTCTTGAATGTTCAGTAATATACTTGCAGCATGGATAATGAAACCACCACGTCCTACTTAATAGAGAAGAACAATGATAATGACATTCTGTGCAACAATATCCCTTATTAACCATATTCGAGCCTCATGCTTGGACTCTTTCCATTCTCTCTTTTTCTCCTTTGAGTCAACTCAATCATGGAGGGATCGCTTGATTGCGGTGGCGACAAACCGCCAGGAAAGACATTTCGCAGGTTTTTCTGTCGCAAGACAATAGTAACAACCACCAATGTGGATAACAATATTCCAGCACCTACACAGCCTGAAATCGACCTTGTCCGGGACAGTTGGGAAAGCGTGTCCCAGAAACGGCATCCTGATGATGAAGAAACCGTTTCGCCTACTCATGCTTTTGGCTTGGCATTTTATGATGCCCTGTTTGGAATGGACAGCGACCTAAAACTTCTGTTTACCAATATTTTTCAGCAAGCCAGAGCCTTGACCGGCATGATTTCGTATATCACACAGGCTCCCGCCGTGGCTGGTCCGTCACCTTGCCCTTTTCCCGGTAAAAAGAACAACGAGGCGACAACAATACGTGAGATCAATGCACGCAAAAGGGCTCGTCAGCCGTCGGAAGAAGGGGATCCAGCAAGGATAGTCCGTCAGCTGCGCGAATTAGGGGCTCGCCACTATTATTACAATGTTCACCCGGAGCAACTGTCCCTGGTGGGTCCCGCTTTTGTGGAGGCCCTGAAGGTTCGGTTAGGCGATGAATACACGGACGAAATCGGCGATGCATGGCTAAGTGTAAGAAAAAGGACTCTGATTTTGTCATAATTCGGTATCAACTTCTGACATAGGCACATGCGTTTGCTGCTTACCACATGCGCCTAGGTCTTGAGTCCCGCCTGGGTTGGGACTCGAGAATTCCGAGAACCCACTGCAGTCTCCAATGAAGAAGAATAAAAGTCCGCACTGCCCTCTTCATTTTCCCTCTTCTCTCTTTCTTATATGTCTAAGGAACTTTGAATTAAAGCGTTTTTTTGCATATACATTCTTATTATATATACCCGCCACCATTCATGAGCGTATCCATTGCTGATATTTTTGAAGACTATGTTGAAAGTAAATGTCTACCGCATGTAACCCGCTACATACACATATCCTTACACTGAATGATAGGTCTACAAAACCTGCCTGCCGAAATTGACCAAAATATGCATGAGCTGCGTAGCATGGATGAGGAATTCCAACGCAAGCGTCTTTTATATAATGGCCTATGGGCAGAAAGATATTTATGATCGATATATATATAGGCATCCGGGAGTCGTATACGAAACACCGTCGATCCTATGCCAAGATACTAAGAGCAAGCGGAAACGGAGCGCCATCGTCATCACCAAACACTAATCTGGCTGCTTCTCGTGCGCAACTAGACAAGGAATACCGTCGTGCTGTGCAGAAACAAGATCAAAAGATCGAATTGGCCATGCGCATGTACGATCTGGTTTCACGACACATTGAACGCATCGATTCTCAAATGGCCAAAAGCGGGATCAATGACGGTGACTGGATTGGACAACGTCCAACCACTGGATCAGCTGCCTTACGACGATCCTGGGATGACACTTGGCGCAACAATGAAGGTACCTCGAGACGAGTTTAATAGTGAAACCTTAATTAAACTGACGACGTTGTCAGCGTCTCGAAAACGTGGAATAGCCAATGGCCCTTCATCGTTTAGAAAAAGGTAAATAATAAAGGAAAAAGAAAGGAAAAACCAACTTCTTTCTCCTTGGAAAGAGAAGGGGAAAGAAGGGCTGATTTGGGGGTGAGCTACAGGACCCATCACTCATCAAGACCTCATCCGTCCTCTCCCGCCAGCCACCACGGCGCTCTGGCCGAACTCGACATTGATCCAAACGAACCCCGATATTGCATCTGTAACCAGGTGTCCTTCGGCGACATGGTAGCCTGCGATGGCGAGAACTGTGAAAAGGAATGGTTTCATTACGCATGCGTCGGCCTCGTTGAACCGCCAGCCGGCAAGTGGTTTTGCGACGATTGCGCAGCAGAAGACAATTATCGAAAAAAGCTTAAAAGAATGAATGAAGAATTCAATTGATCTATCTACTTAATTAATAAAGAAATGTAAAGGAAGCGTTCTATTGTATATGCGACGTTGGGAGGGGTGAAAGCGGGAGGGTATGGTTTTTATGACCGAGACAACAGTTCTTGAGCCTGAGGAGTAAACAGACCACGACCAGACAACAGGTCAACCAACGGACGGTGCTCGTACCACCATGCACCGCGTGGCTTCCGGTTCTTGAGATCCGTCACTGGCAAAAGCTCCTTAACCGAGCTGTAAATGACATCTGCACCGGAAATGCCAACCACAGCAGCCGATTCGGGTGATCGCGTCAACTCCACCGGTGCAGCTAATTTCTGTTCAAAGGCCTTCGAAAGAGCTTCAGAAGAGTGCTGTTCCAAAAACTCGATGCCGCGCATGGCCAGTCGCGTAGCACGAATACGGTCCATGGGCGACGGTGTTCCGCCTTGCTGAATGTGACCCAACACTGCCGTGCGCGAGTCAAACAGCTGATGTCCTTCGTCCTTCAAAATGTTGCTGATCACATCGGTCGTATACGTGTCACTGACGCTCTCCGTACGCAAAATGATTCGTCCTTCCGACTTGTCCGCGTCATCGTCCATATACAACGCCATCAGATGCTTTACATCCGACTGCAGCCGAGACAATGAGATACCTTCCTCTGGAATGTAGATCGTGTTGGCACCAGTAGCCAAGCCAGCTTCCACAGCCAGATAGCCCGAACGCCCGCCTTGTACTTCAACCACAAACACACGGCGACGCGAAGATCGTGCGGATTGCACAATCGCATCGCATGCGCTCACGATTGCATTCAAAGACGTGTCTGAACCAAGCGAATAATCCGTGCCGGGTACATTGTTGGACACCGTGGCCGGGATATGGCACATTGGAATGCACAAGGATGGGTACTTTTCTCTGGCCTCCTCGAGCTTCATGAGCGCAGTAAACGCCTCAAACCCACCAATGAGCATGAGTGCTTGAATGTTGTGCTGCTGGATCTGGTACGCAACCATGCCCATATCGACGTCAATGCCGGGAACGTCGCGGTTGGTGCCGAGCTCAGAACCGCCATGCGAAGTCCATCCGTCGACGCTGATCCACGAGAGCTCTTCGAGCGAGCCGCGGACGAGACCAGGGAACCCATTGTAGACACCAAAGGCGCGGTGGCCGCGGTTCAGGGCGCAGCGGACGGCGGTCCGAGTGGCCGCGTTCATGCCGCCGGCAGGAGCACCTATATGGATAATCGCGATACGGAGTTGGAGATGTGGAGGCAAAAGACGGCTCTTGTCGTCCAGGATGGTGCTGGCATTATACGCTTCGTATTCTTCAGCAAACTGAGGATCACGCAGTTCCATGGCACGGGCAAAGTTCTTTTCGCTGATGGCCTTGGCAACTTCGTGCGTCAGTTCGACGGCCTTCATCAGAGGTCCTGAGGTCACTTTGTTGCTGCTCATGCCGATAAGCGGCGAGGGCGTGTCGGGCGTGGAGCGCAGCACGGCCTCGACGGCCTCCACGCTTTGGATGGTAGCCAGAATACGGTCGTAAGCTGCAGGCGAGCCGCCACGCTGCGTATGACCGAGGGTCGTCACACGGGTATCCAGCTTGAGACGCTCCGAGAGAACATTCTTAATGTGTTCTGCCTTGATGGGCCGGAGTGACTTGTCAATAGCACCTTCGGCGACAATGATGACCGTCTTGCGCTTGCCGAGTTGACGATGACGCTGCGCAACCGTGCACAGGACAGTCTCCCAGTCGTCCTCTACCGGTGGACGCTCAGGGATAAAGACAAAGTCAGCACCTGTAGCAATACCTGCCATAAGCGCGAGCCAGCCACAGTGGCGACCCATGACCTCAATCACGAAAGCGCGCGAATGAGACAAGGCGGTGGTATTGATTGAGTCCACACTCTCACATATACGATGAAGCGAAGTGACGGCGCCAATAGTAATGTCAGTACTCGACATGTCATTGTCGATCGATCCCACAAGGCCCACGATCGTAAGATGCTTGTACGTCGAAGCCTCCTCTTCCGTGATTCTTCCCGTCTCTTTCAATTCTTCCACAAGACCACCCCACTCGGACCGGAACACATCCGCACCCGTTAGCGAACCATCACCACCACAGACAATAAGCGAGTCGATTCCTTTTTTGACAAGGTTTTCGGCAGCCTTGAGACGGCCTTCGCGTGTCTTGAATGCCATACATCTGGCCGTACCGATCGTAGTGCCACCCTAATGTTCTCGTCTCATTAAACCAAGCTGAATTCCCCCCTGCCTCGACCTCCATAACCCAAGTTACTAACCACAGCCAGCCAACCGCGAACACTTTTCCAGTCCATTTTGCGAATGCACTTGCCACCGTCCACGAGACCTTGATAACCTTCATAAATGGCATAGACTTCGCAGCCTTTCGAGATACCGTAACGGACCACGGCACGAACAACGGCGTTCATTCCGGGCGCGTCACCACCGGAAGTCAAGACACCAATCTTCCGACGCTGACCAGCGGGTTGAGCGGCCCTTTGAACCGACAGAGGCACAGCGGCAGCATCCGTCCTTAAATGTTCTTGGCCAAGAAGACTCGGGAACGCCGGCTTGTCAGAGAAGACAATAATGTTTCGTAGAGGGTCGAGCGCGTAGACCTTGGTTGCTTGAACCTCTTGGGAAACCGACAATGCTGGTTTCTCCTGGAACGGAGCACCGATCGAATTCAGTTGCACTTTGACTTTCTGTACAAGCTGCTGTTGAGCCCCAAAAGTAATAACGTTTCAAGGAATGCTTAACACTTGCCTCGATATCAGGAGCCGTCAAGACAATGCTGGTTTCTTCCAAGGACCAATCGAGGTCGGCAGGCGGTTCAGCTCGACGCATGGCCGAGATACTCAAGGACACTTTAATGGTCACGTCTGTTGTCAGCGCATGAGCGTCACCCTTGAGCTTCAACCAGACTCGACGTTCATTGATATGGTCTTCTTGGTCTAAAATCTTTTCGAACCCAAATGTCGTATAGAATACGAGTGTACGCTCAAAGTCTTCTGGAGTGCTTGCATGAAGTACTATATGAGAAAGTCCTTGGGACATGATAAGGAAAAAGCGAGAAAGAGGATGAAAGAGAAAAAAAAGAGATGGCTGAAATTCGCGGGAAAAACCGACAGGCCTTTAATGCTTCAACATTTTGATCACCGAGACTGACTGGCAAAAAAAAGATAAAGCATCCAGCCAGCGCTCTAAACATGTTGTTTATGATCTCTTTTTTCCGTTGTCATTCTGAAATCAGGTGGGTTTATTTGTTTCTTTTTCCGCCTGTTTCTTTAATTGTGTTTTCGAGATCCCACACTCGAAAAAACAGGGAACCGTCGCCATGATGTTATGGTGTAACGTAGCGGACCTCTATGACGATAGATCTGTTATCATATCGCGTTGGGCTGATCAAAGAGATCTGTTCTGTCGTCTATGATGATGATGATGATGATACAATTTTACTCAGATTGCTGAAATTCCAATGCAGTAAAATAGTAAGTGGATGAATGCAAGAGCAGGAGGAACAGTGTGAAAAGTCGTGCAATTAACCAAAATGTCGAGACAGGAGTTCCTACAAGAGAGACGCGTTAGAATACCAGTAGAATGAGAAGCATCAAGTGATACTTGCATAAGTCAAAAAGATGATGGCACTTGTAGGTAAACTTCTCGCAACCGTGATGCCGCATCCTCGATAGAAGCCTGGAATGCCACCTCCTCGATAAATTTCTTTTGCAGTCTGGATAAACGAGCGTGATGAGCCCGCCAGGAGCTCTTGATCGGTCTGCATCTGTGACTTGATCACGTCGACTGGGTAGAATGAAAAGTTGTAGCCCGCACCACCCAGTCCACCTGCAAGCATCAACTCGGGTGCCGTCAGATCCTTCTTGTTGGTCGTCTTTTTCCTGCGCATCATCACTTCACACGCGTATTCGTATACACCAAACCAGAACGCGCCTCCGCCCGTTTCTCGGATCAAAGTTGCTAGATAGCCACGATAAAAGCCTCGGAACCCATTCTGTTGGATGGTGTGTGAAATGACATGGAGGGGTCCGCGATAGACTATCGTCCTATGCTGCTGCTGTCCTCCAGAAGACGCCAATTGAACTTGTAATTTACACTTGACGAGCTCAACCGGGGTCAGGACAAAAGATGCTAACGCGCCAGACGCCGCGCCGGCCACAACGAGTTGGCTCAGACTGAGTGCTGGCCAGTCGTCTTCGGGCAACGACATGTCTTGACCCGACCACCTACGAATCAGCCGTTGGACTTGCCGGTATCCGACGAATAATGCTGCATTTTCTACCATGGATCCCACCAGAGGTGACGACATGCCCTTTTTAAGGCCTCTCGATTAATCTCCTATTCTTTTATATTGAGTAAAGGGAAGACTTGCCTTGTACAGTCCATGAATGCCTTCATGTCGCAATGTAGTCGTCAGGCAATGGATAGGTCCTCGATAATAAGGCCGATCCAATGGCTGCGTCTGTAACCGGACCTTGACGGTATCAAATGGATACTCGACAAACTTGCCAACCATCCCAGCAACCTTCAATTTTTTTATCCCGGACGTTTCAATGGTTGGAGAGCTTAGCGTAAAACATAAACAAGAAAAAGACTCACGGAACCAAAGATCAGATCGTCGAGTTGTCGTCGAAAATTGGATTTGGTGGCAAGTGCATTTATAGCGACTTGCTGCGATTGTGAGGATTCCATGGCGATGCAAAATGCTGGGGAATTAAACTAGCGAGTAATAGTAATAATAATAGAACCGGCTTTCTTTCAGCAGCCCTCTTCTCCCTCGAAAAACAAAGCTTTTGTTTCTTTGTCTCTTTACTCTGGAAATGAATAGGGTGTCTTGTTGTCCATCTCTTTTTTTTTTCTCATGCGGACTTTAAGCGTCGGGCTCGGCTAAATTCGTGCCTTGGGCCCTCAGTAACGACTCTAATAACATTTGCAGTAATGTACTGGATTTTTAAGAACCGTTTACGCTTCCGGAGATGCTTTTCTGCGTCAACCAAAAACCAAGTTTGCGCTAAATATATCAACACATCGCGCCTGCTTAGTACCGAATTCACGCCAGGCAGAAATTCCTCTTGGGCAAACTTACATTCCACGTTGATGGCCCGTTATTTGGTTGACGCAGAAAAGCATTTCCAAAAGCGGAAACAGTTCTTTCCGTGAGTACCATGTCTGTAAAAAGGAGTTGATAGGAAACTTACCGCGCAAGCTAAGGAAGTTGACACGCATTAGCAGTGATTTTCAAGCAAAGCATGTGTAAGAGACAAAGTATGCTTACCGTAAAAATCCAAATCTCCTCAGTTGGAGAACCCGCTTTCGTTGCGGTGATGTTGGTTCGATGGCCGACAAAACTCTGCCGGTCGACCAAAGCCAGACCAAATGGACTTGGCTATCGCAAACATGTTCTTGCTCGCCAACACGTCTCTGTTCCACACCATTTGACAGTTTTGGCAGACTAAAATGCTGTGGTGGACGCCGTTAGCGGTTTGCAGTTTTTTAAGCTTCCGTTGGCGGCATTTATGGCAAATCTGTGAGTCCCGTCAATTACCCACTTAGTGCAACCGGTCCGCTATTGTATCAGATTACCTGAGA